>QVOA01015923.1:0-17416 GCA_014825685.1 Pseudomyrmex cubaensis
TTTTTTTTTTTTTTTTTTTTTTTTATTGTTTGTCATTCCGACGCGACATCGATGTTTTTTTCTCGACACATTCCATTGCAGCGCGTCGACACTCCCTTTTTACCTTCCTTCTCGATGCACCTTGTACATAGACTTTTAAATATTCTCGAGACGTTGTTTGTATCAATATGAACGTACACATGCACCTGCGGAAGGGAACGATGCTCGTGTTAAGAGCTGCCGCGGCACGTGTCGTTATCGATGTCTGTATATAAAAATGTCGATTGCAATCGCTAATAGATTCGGAACGTATGATTAACATGTTAATTCACTATTTTGCGCGGACTTTTTTGCTTGTCGATTTACACGAAGAACCTTTACCATTTATATCTTCACATGTTATACTTAATAGAAGTCTCTTTGTTTTTATTATTATAATTAACGTTAAAGAAGACTAACACACACACACAAATAGTAAACGCAACATCGCTCATTGAAAATGTTCTTTCTTCAGATGAACGGGATGACGGTATATCGTTTTAGCTTGTTTGCATTCCACGATGTTAGTCTGTGCCCGCGATGACGTAATTTCATCTCTCGTGTCGTTTATTGCTGTGTTATGGCAGCCAAGTGGCGCCTGAAACATATCATGGTCATGTTTGAGAGAACCTTATTTCGCGTACTTTTATTATACACTTATCCACCCACCCACCCACACACACACATACACACACAAATTTGTTACATGTATGATGCATTCCGATATTCACTGCCAATATTACAAATCTGTTATATAATTCACGTACTATAAATTTTCAGTATTGACAGTGAACACAATCAGAAAGCTACGTAAAAAGGATTATTTTCCTTATAATTTTTTAATATTACTTTTTTATAAAATAGTTTTATAATTATACATATATATATAATTATAAACTATTTTATAGAAAGGTAATACACACACATACATATACATACACGTGTATATATAATGTACACATACGTACACACAAAATATAAATTTTGCATTAAAAAAATAAAATGTGAAATAAAAGACACACATTAATTCTTTACATTTCTATTTTTAAGAAAATTCACTTTAATCACTTTAATTTGGTGATATCAATAAGTTTGATAGGAAATAGGCGTTCATTAGAGATGAAGAGACATCTCGATCGATGGTGCCCTGGCAGTAATAAAGCAATAGAAAACGATAGAAACCCCCGGGCCATCTGCGGCACACATATGTTTACGTCGCACATACGTGTGGTGCTCCGCGAATGTTATATCGTTGCATGAGCTAACTACATCCTCAGTCGCTCACCCCGGCGCCCGCGTGTATGCAGCTGTTCTAGGGGACGAAGGAAAGGGGAAAGGGCGAGGGTGAAGCAGATTGCACGGTATATACATACACCGGGAGCGTTCGACATTGTCTTCTGTTCTAGGGTTGTGCATTGTTATTCGAAGACAGCCCCAGACAGTGCGCAGACTCACCTTGACGAAGTCAAGGCATTCCACTATCAGAAATAAATGATATAATTAATGCAGTTGCGATGTTTTCCTAAACAAAAATTATAATATTATATGTCTTAGAATTTCAGAATTAACTTTTCGAGTCCAGACGTGGATCTCCCAGACCACTCAAAAGTTGCGCATCAGCGTTTCTAGAAAAAAAACTAGAAAAAACTTTTTTGAACGCCTATATCTTCGAAACCACTAGAGATTTTTTCAATTTGTTTGTTTTTATCGACGCAGAATCGCTCAAACTTTCGATTAAAAAAACAAAATTGAAAAAGTATTCATTGTTCAAGGAGGATTTTTTATCTTAAAGTCGCGTGGGTCTCACAGAGCCGGTCTGGTCAACTGTCGGTTTTTAGATCTGGCCACGAAGGAGTTAAGAGAACATTTTTTGAGCATTTTTCAGGCTGACAATTAGTAATTAATTGTCGATGTCTCTTCGTAAACTCGCGTGTTTCTTCCACTCTAGATGTGAACTTACCAGACCGATCGAGAAGATGCTTTTCGACAGCGGCGAATGTGCGGCAGAAATACGCACAAAAAACTAATAAGGAAGCTCTCCATTTACCTGCATACGAAACGTGACAGGAAGTCTCGAAACGAGGGGCGGGGGAGGGATCAAGTCGTTCGTGACCGCAAAAACCGGTGTTTTCGCGGTCAAGATTGCTCCCCGAACAGTGGCGGAGCGGCGAAATTAGGAAAGGGCGGCGGCGATAAAAGTTATGCGACAAAAAAAAAAAAAAAAGGAAGAAGAATCCGAGCAAAGGAAGGATATTCACCCAGCCGTGATTTCCCGTCTGTATCCGTTACTTCCCGGCAGATAAAAGATTATACATAGCGAGTTTTTCCGTATTTTTTGACTCGTGTTTCGTCGTGATTCGCGCGGGTGGTTACAAATAATATTGCGGAAAGGAAGACGCTCATTTCCTCAAGACGTTATGTTATATTGCTAGCGACACGTTAATACTTAACGGAGCGTTAACGGGATTTGCTCTTATTTCCTGTCCATTATACCAACACGTTACTATCGAAGGTTTCAATATATTATAGATATCAAGACGGCACTTGTTATTGCAATAACTCGTATTAGATTTACTTTTAAATTATTTTGAACATTTTCAAATACATATTTTTAAACTAGAATTACAAATAGGGCATGAAAGGCAAAACGAACCTATATGCTGAGTGTTTGTGCAATTGTAAATGTTTTCTTACTTTCCTCAATTGTGTTTTTTAATTTTCTACCTTTCCTAAGTCGTATAACTTAATACACATCAACATTTTGAATTAAATTTTTAATTCAATAATTCACATAAGATGCTTGTTTGTTTTTGTTATCATAAATATGTGAAATACCCAATTTATTTTACCTCCCTCCCTTCATGGAAATTAAAAATTCCTTTGAAAAAGACACCTTACCCAGGAGTCGAACCTAGATCTCCCGCATTCCGTGCAGGAGCCTTTTCAATTCGGCTACCGAGGCACAAAATCTTTTATTTTGTTAGATATTTATATTAATGTCAGTATGTATTTTCACGTGTTCCAGGTCTCAATCGTGTTACGATTCTAGTAGCGGTGGAGAATCCGATAGTGAATATTTTAGCCGATGCAATAAAGAACAAAGTCAAGTGCAAAATCGAGCGCAAAATCAAGTGCAAGATCAAATACCCTCTACCGCGCCTAATCAAGGAAAACACATAAATAAAGGAAGATGGACCAAAGAAGAAGTAAGACTTCTGAGATATTTAATTATACTTATGTGATAGAGTTCCGTTCTTCATGACATTCGCGAGATATTTCTTTTAACATTGTGTAAATCTATTTTTATTAAATTCCTTTTCGCAAAATTTAATTTTTTATAAACTTCTTTTTTTTATGTAAATATGCCTCGAGGAATTTCCTAGCAAAAGATTTTGAATTCAAATCGGTTCCGGTAGTTTCACCATTATACTCGGATAGGGATGTGTGTACGTTGTAGGTACTATATATATATATATCCGCTCTACGTACTGTTGAGGGGGGAACAATGAACGCGCGGATCCCTAAAAAAAAATGTCCACCCCTCGTATTTTCTGCAACGAGTTGCGTAGCTAAGCCGCCGCCGGGAGGCAGATGCCTCGGTTAAACCCTCATAGGGTGCACCGCGCGGCTTCACGTGAGAAAGCTCACGAAGATCGGATCGCGATTCTCCGTATATGGTAGTACATGTCGCGCCTCCGTTCTTTTTTATCTCGTGCATTTAAGACAAGTAATCGCAATTTAATGCGAACTCGTCGCTCTTCATCTTCTTACAGGACGCTTTGTTGAAGCAATTAGTAAGCACCGCGGAGCAGCTCGGTACCGGTCCACGATGGGATGTTATAGCCAGTCATTTTCCAGATCGAAGCGATGTTCAGTGCCAGCAGAGATGGGCAAAGGTTGTGAACCCGGAGTTGGTCAAAGGTCCATGGACAAAGGAGGTGGGTAAAACACCGCGTACTCAAGAAGTCTCTTTCTTTGACTTTTGTCAATCTCAAATAATTCTATACTTAATACACGTACAAAAATATGTTTGTATATTTTATAGTTTTATGCACTTTACGATTGCGCGTAATTTCAAGTACAGTCACACACACAGTGGGAGAAAAAGAAAAAAATTAAGCATGTTTTAAAAGTTTTTATATTTTGAAGTTCAACATTTGTCTTTATCGTGACGATCAAATATTTGTACCAGCAAATAGAGAATGATCACAAATTGTAAGAGGTTTGATACCGAATGCCGCTGGGTGGTATGTTATCGTCGTACAGCACTGCACATACCGCCTACACGGCGAACCGCGTGCACACACAAGGATCTCGGCGTTTGCCGCCGCTCTCTCTCTCCAGTGGAGTATGCAATAAGAAAAAACTCGGAACCATGGTGATTCTGCGTCGCCGTGCCAATGCACTTGGCAACAGCCAAGGGCAAGTAACGCGGCTCCGCAAATCGAGTGCGCATACGTGCTATTATGGCGTTTCTCGTTTGATGTTCTTCTTGCTTCCTTGCGTTTCTATACTGTTTGAAAATATGACCTCTTTAAAATAAAAAATTATTTGTATTGTAAGACTTATTCAAAATGCATAAAAGAGAGAGATTAATTTGTTTAATTACAAGAAAATGGGATATCAAGAGGCGCGTTTCGATACCAAGTATATATCAGATTGTATATTTTTCGGTGAAACTGATTTATTAGCGTAGTGACATTAAAAGTAATCCATAATGAGATTGAATTAGTTTAATCTAATTAAGAACTACATGTCTCGATACTGTTGGTCTCTAAAGTCTCATTACGAGATTTGTTAGGAAGTTATAATAATTCTTTATTTTCACAAACCTTACAGGAAGATGAAAAAGTGGTTGAACTTGTGGAGAGATACGGCCCGAAAAAATGGACTTTAATCGCGCGACATCTAAAGGGTCGTATTGGTAAACAGTGCCGAGAGCGATGGCACAATCACTTGAATCCAGAAATAAAGAAAACCGCGTGGACGGAGGCGGAAGATAAAATAATCGTCGAGGCTCATCGTAGGGTTGGCAATCAATGGGCAAAAATTGCTAAGCTTTTACCGGGCAGGACTGACAATGCAATAAAAAATCATTGGAATAGCACGATGAGAAGGAAGTACGAAGGTGAAGAAGGAAGAGTTGTAGTGAAAGGTACGCTTTCCGCGTTATATACACATATATAACAGTATATAATATCATAAAATAAAAAAAAATACATATTTTCTCACAAATCTTATAAAAAAAAAAATCTTACGTAATTGTGTTTTTCACAAAACTAGGAAACATTTGAACAATTTGATAAAACATGAAATAAAAAAATTTGCAGGTAGGGGTAAGAAGAGAAACGCGGAAAGTGCTCATCTTCTTCTGGAAGACAGTCAGAGTCAGCCGAAACCCACCTTGACAAGCTCGACGGAGGTCAGCACGTCGCAAACCTTCGACATGAACCAGATAGATTGGGCCAGAGCTTGGGAACAGCAGCAGGCTGTAACGAATTATCAGGACGCGCAGATGAATAAGCGTACTCATGGCGGTGAAAAACGTGTGCAATCTCCGTCAAAAAAAGGATTGTCTCGAGCGAAAACCGAAACAATTCCGTCGTTCCCTAAGTATATATCGTTCTTAAAGTAAATTATGTAATTGTTTTTTTCAAAACAAGTTTCTAACTTTGTATTTCTTTACACGCAAGATATTACAACCTGCAGCAAATGCAGAACGAAACTGTTGGCTCGAAAAGCTCGGAAATCAAATTGATGCCGATGCCCGATTTAGAAGAAATGTCGGAGGAGCAGTTGGAAAAGGAAAAGAGCAGCCCGCCCCCTATATTACGAAGACGTAAAACCATGTATTTGCAGAGGACAAACATCTCCAACGATAGCGGGAATCAGTCGGATTACCTCATAATCGGTCAACAGGCGCAAACGGAAAATATCACTCCCTCAACTCCTATTAAGCAACTTCCGTTCAGTCCGTCGCAGTTTTTCAATAATTTGAGCCCGGAAACGACCTGGACGTTGCATGCGAGTACTCCCAAAGGAAGTAGTCCGGGTCCGCTAACGACTCCGCAACCTACCGGCTTTCGACGAAATCAACACGGTACGTGAAGATAGAAAAGATTCGACAAAAGATTCTCTTCATGTATTACAGAGAATTCTTCGAGAATTTGTCTTAAGACCGAACTACTACTACTTGCAGACGGTAATTCACCAAGAACGCCAACGCCTTTTAAAAACGCTCTGGCTGAGATTGAGCGGCGGAGTGGCGTTGCTCAATTACCCGCAACGCCGTCTAGTCATCTGGACGCGTTGAACGAGATAATCAAGCAAGAGACCGATCGTGAAAGTCTTGCCGGTACAAGCTCGAATACGATTTTCCAGGACTCTGGTTACGGCACTGTACGAAGACGGGGCAAAGAGAACAGCGCGCCCGGAGGAAAGCGAGCGCGTAAAGCTCTATGTCAGTCTTGGGCTCAGTCGAGTCAAGACAACTCCGATATAAGTTTTCTTGTAGAGACACCGGTATGTTACGGATCGATATAGATCCAGTCATAACTAATGTATTGTTTGAATAAGTTTTACGAACAACGCATTGAAACATTCTCGCTTTCTTTACAGAGTAAAAGTTTGGATACCTCTGTTCTATTCTCATCAACTATGGCCTTAGACGATAATTTTTTGACGGCAGGAACCAGTCCCGCTAAGGTAGAACAAAGCCACAAACAAAACCAAAGCCAGCAATCCTGGTATTATTCCCGTACCAATCATCCTTAGACACGCTAGCCGGCCTTCTAATTTTCTTCTTAAAGCTGTCTTTGTGCTTCTATTTATCTAAGTTCTTGCCTGTATTCTTGTCTCATGTTCATGCATATTGCTTCGTATTCATATCTCTTTTGTTTAGTTTAATTCAAGGCGAAAAATATCGGTAATTTCTTAATTGTCTCTTCTTCGGCTGTCCGTAATCCTTTTTTTGTTGCCTCTAATGTCATCCAATCCAAAGATTATCGTTCTTGTTAATTTTAGATATGGCATAACACAATTAACATATATTAATTATTCGCTCGACACATTATTTATATTTAATTTATTTCCAGTGATATGTTTCTGGTTCTGTTAATTATTTATATGTACATTAATTAGTATTAATTGTATTATTTACGAAAAAAGAAACTATATATCTTTATTAATTTACGTTGAAACGCGAAAGAAAGGAAACGTTGTTTAATAAGAATTTTATGTTGCTCGATTTGGATCGTAGAGAGGAAAAGTACTTAACTTATTTTACATATATATATATACATATATATATATATATATACATATATATATATTTTATGTATATATGTACTTTATTATATATTATTTTTATATATTTATCTCTCGATTTTATATAATTCGACCACTTTTTTCTTTGAGAAGAATAAATTATTACGATTTAGTGTACATATTAATCGGTGCATAACCGAAATTGTTTCGTTTTTGTTTGCTTCGCTCTTATTAATTCTGTCAAGAATAGGCTTGCATTGTAATATTAACGAATCAATGATTATCGCGTTAATAGCGTTATTTGTGGATTGTGCGGATGCCATGTATTGCGGAAATCATGTATTCACAAAGCGATTTTGTATTTATTTCGCTGTTTTAACCCTTTTGCTGCGTATGGATGTACACACCTACATACAGACAAATATATTCCTAGTTACCTTACAAATTAGTTTTTGCAACATTCATACAAGATTCACTCATCTTGTGTGTATATATTACACACACACATATACACAGAAAGAGGGAGAAAGAAAGAGAGAGAGAGAGAGAAAGAGCGCTTGTACATAAGTTTTGCATGCAAAATCAACTTACAATTAGCATTGTTCAATAATGAAGTCAGTTTCTCCCAAAATAACAAAACAACAACCAATGTTTACAATTAAAGCAATGCAGTAAAAGGGTTAAATATATTAACATTTTTATATAACTTCTTTAGAGTAAAGTATAGATAAAGTATAGTAGGCCTGCACGAAAGCATGTTTTTTTTTGAAAATTTATATTTATATTTATATTTATACAGCATCGCATATTTATATATTATATATGTGTGCCTCGTATTAACATAAATATTAATATGTGTAAATATATATATGTTAATATATTATATTTGTTTTTTTTTCTTTTTTTTTTTTTTTTTTTTTTTTTTTTTTTCACTAACTGCAAACCATCTTCCTTATACAGGCCTGGCCTAGCGTACCAAAGTATCCTTAACCTTTCCTCAAACAACAATCCAAAGATATTTATGCGGAGTACCCGGTCGGAAACGGCGCGTATCTAAAATGTAAAGGCCTAGTCATTCCACAAACTGTGGATAGTATTTCTTTCCTGTCCTGTCTCCTCTTTCTTTATTCTCTCATTGTTTTTTCCTTCTTTCTGCGTCATTGTTGATATACAGTAGGAACACAAGTGTGTCGTTCAGATAAAGTGTTGTAATCTTGCGAATCTACAGTTTCGAAAATTCTGCATTGTGTTTATTTCGTTTAATTGATTGCTTTTCTCCACTTTTACATAATTGCCTCGAACACAATTCTTCTTCGTATAAAGTAAAACTCTATTTTCTATTTTCTAAGAATATTTCTCGTTTGCCGGCTGTAGCTAGTGTGTCTATCCTTTCCAGACTCCTCACGACTTTATGTTCGTACAACGGAAGCCTAATGCCAAGAGGGCGATCACGTTCGATGCTCCGTTAGACAGTCCCTGTATCATCAGCCCTCTACCTCTCAGGCCGGTAAAACGCGCTAAGGTAAGTTCTTTTAATTTGATTAATCTTTCGCACGCATATCGTTTTATATATCATATAGCTATTATATATTAGTTAATACTATAAAAATAATGCATATTAAATTACTACAATTGTGACAGAAGAATACATTTAAATCTTATTTAATTCCAAGAAATGTTTATTGGATTTTTTCTCTTTTTTTTGCAATTATGGCTCTTTAGACCCAATCGGTTGATCCATACGCCAGTCTATGTCTAACAATAAGTGTAAAATTATTTGAAGATGTGTTGGTGTGAGACACCCATTCTTTTCAAAAAAAATCTGCGTTACTGCGTACGTGTGACCGTTAGCACGGTCGCCATAACTCTTTTTAGATTTTTTCTCGATATCGTTCACACGAAACACTTATTTTAACGCAAGTTGTAAAGAATCTCATAAGCGTGCTCATCTTCTTGTTTTGTTCCAACGTTATAATTTGAAACAGCAATAGGTGCCAAAAAATCTGAAGAAAATTCTTTGTGTTTGCAGTTAAAATTAGAAGCGCAATGGACAACAGTGGCGTGTGGTCGCACGCGTGATCAGCTCGAAATGACTCGCGCCGCCCGACGTTTTCTGAACAATCACGGGTTCCTGCCGTTACGTCCGCGGTCTCTGAATTTCTGAGAAACAGACAAAAGAGAATATAGCAACAAACTTGCGCTCGGTCGCACTTTGTGGTACAAAAAAAAGCATCTTGCTAAACTAGTCGTAGGTGAAAATGGAGAGAACGCTTCCGTTTAAGGAATGCGCTGCCGCTTATTGGAATTTTTGACGCGTTTATATGAAATTCGAGGTGAATTAAATTCGCCAAATTCGATCGATTGATCTCGATGCGCGATACTAGATTAATTCTGCAGCGCATAAATTCTCTTCACAAATAACAAAAAATTAATAACGTAAATATCTCAATTTTTGGGATAAATTACTGAAAATTGTTTTTTGTTACTAATAAAATGATATATAAAGAATATAATAGAGAAATATAATATAAAAAATGTATATAAAAAACATAGAATAGTATCTTTTCTAAAACCAAGAGTTGAACAAAAATAAAGCTGTGCACTGCAGGATTAAAGGAAGTTTTTGGTCGTTATATTTCGAAATTACATATCGTTGTAAATATTACTGGTTAAGTTCTTGGCGCATCGAGTGCAATTTATTGAATTCGTTATAAAACACAAAAACCACAATGCAACCGAATCTCCATTCCTCAGAGTTACGCTTGAGGTTGTTACACTTTACGTTTATACATTTTTTTTTTTTTTTTTTTTTTTTTTTTTTTTTTTGCGTGGCAGTAAATCAGAAGTTTTGCGAACTTCTCAATTTGTTGTCGCGCGCTGCACATGTATGTGTATATATTTATATAGAGACAGAGAGTTTCTCGCACCGTTTTCACCGGGATATTAAAGATACGCGAAAATGAGTTTTTCTCATTCGTATACTGGATGATAAAGACGTGAGATACACTGTCTACTGACTTCATTCGCGCAATACACTTACTTAAATTCTATCTCAGAAAAGTGACATTACTGTGTGAGAAAGAAAACAGGCATGTCCCAACGCATGTCTACAAACAATGGTTTGCTACGTATTGCTTAGTAATTTATTATTCAGAGTAACTTTTTGAAAGAGATTTATAGCAGATAAAAATATCGAGATCATTCTCGTATGGAATATAATCATAAAATTTATATTGCTTCTCCAATATCTTATCATGATATTTAGTACATGCATACGTGTGCATATGCATAAGCAAGTATCCGTTTTTCGTTCATCCTCTTCGCATGAGAAAAACTTGAATTTATAGTTGGTTTATTTGATTACAATACAGTAGCATATTATACATAATATAAAACAGAAGCATTATATTGCGAGTTATGTACAAAGCTCCTTTGTATAACTGGTATTTAATTTACAATTGAATAATAAAATCGTGATGACAATCACAACACGGAATTTACGTATATCGTTCAGTTTCTACGTTTACTTTTATTTAATTAATATTGTAAAGAAAAATATGTAAAGAAAACAAAAAATGCTGAAAGACACCGTTTGATCTAACAATTTATTAAAAATACAATATTCATTAAAATCAATACAATTTGTTTAATGTTTACTTGGAATGCTATGTTGGGGAATGATAAAGTCGCCAGATAATGATCTAGTTTTTTTTAGAATGAATCTCAAAATTACATCCAAACCATCACTAATCTCATAAAACTTTTTAAATTCGAATTCTAAAAGAAATCCGCTAGAGGTGTTTTTAGCTAGTCGTTTATTATAAAATACATTGTGGCAGCTGCTACTATTTTCGGTAACTAAAAATTATTCCGCGTTACATGCGATAAAATAGATAGAAGATAGCAAACTTTACGATTGACAATCGCGATTAATGAATACCTATCTAACATTGTATAGATACCTATCTAACATTGTATAGATAGTATTGTTCTAAAACATTTTATGTATATTAGATTATATATATATATATTTTATATATTAGATTTTATGTATTAATAGTTGACTATATTAATTGCTAGAAAAATTGCCTATTGAGAAAAATAAAGAGTTCGTATTGCACAAGAAATCACTGATATACGTGTACACACGCGATACTGTACCATTCGAAAAAAATTATTTTCGCATTTAATTTTTTCGCATTATTCGTTACGTTCATTGCATTGTTGAATCAATGTGTGTCATCTACGTGAGAATTTGTGCTCCTGTGTAGTGGTGTTTGTACACCTACGAGGAAAAATTATTACGCAAGCGCGAAAAATTCATTCTCAACTAGAAATTATAACTAAGCGAGATTTTTTCCGAAACAGCTACAGACATGGCTACAGACATTTTTCAATTTAAAGAGACGTTTTCATTTAAAAAAGATAGAAAATTGATTTTGCGCATCACGCATTCTGAAAACGTTTAAAAGTTTTACAAGAATTCCTGGAATTTTTATCGCTTCAAATTACTGCCAAAGTACTCAATTTTGATTAATTCCAAAAATTACTCAGAAAATGAAGAGGTTTTCTTTTTCGTGAAAATGGAATGGAAACATTCAGAAAAAGTAAGTTACAATTAACTTGCGTTTCTATATTTAGGTTTCTATATTTAGTTGTTAATGTGAAAAATGCAAAATATTTTAAGTGCATCTCTTAAGTATGCATCTTGAAATACGACACAGACAAATTTATATAATGTGTGTGATCGCTTTTCATTGCCAATAACTTAATTTTGGCATTTATGAAAAGATCGTATTTTTAATATTCAATATTAAAAACAACAATATTGAATATCTTGAAGAATGGTTTTCGAATTTGAACTGCGTTAATATTATTTTTATACCGACGTTTCGTGGACAGTGTAGTTCACTTCATACTATATCAGGTTGGTCTTGAAATCTACTAACACGGTTCAAACCCAAAAATCATCTCACGGTTCAACCCAAAAATCAGGAATTCTTATAACATACCGCAAAAGCATGAAATATCAAATATTGAATAATAATAAACAGTAAGAGAAGGTCAAAGTCGAGCAAAAACAAGATGTTGAAAATAATTTTCTATATTTTACATTTATAATATGAGATGCGAAATGTTTCAAGCTCTACATGAGCTTTCCTCAGTCACAAAAAAAGTATACAATTTAAGTGTAAAATTTAAAAATTAAATAAATAAGTTACATGAATAAGAAAACAGAAGTTATAGAAAATTCTCTTTACGAAGTGCGCTCCGAAGGTAACAGAAAAGTCATACGTTACATAGAAATGAGCTGCCAGTTGTCTATTGAAGTTAAAAAGTGTAATTGACAGAACACTATTCCTATCTCATCCGGATATCTATAAAAAGAACATTATATTTTGTATTAATATTCTTTTAGACAATGGCTATCCTCTTGAGTTGATCTTTGAGAGCATCAATAACAGAATACAAAAACTTATTTCTTCCAAATCGCAGGTCGAAACGTCTGTTAAAATAAAGAAGTCTATTGATCCGAAGATCTGGTTTTTTGCCTCACATTGGCCATTTCTCTACTACTAATATTTCAAGAGGAAGATTTCTGAAGTTATTTCTTCCAAGCTTAATACTGGTCGCGATAGAGAAATCCATAGCATAGAAGAAAGAAATGTTGTAGTTTTTCCGTTTATTAATGATATAACTGAGTCTGTCAGACACTCTTTCAAAGGTTCAAAATTTTTAATCGGCTACAAATGTTTTAATAGGCTAAATAAAATTATTAAATTTCATAAGGACAACACTCATCATGACTCCAATACTAATATTGTTTATAAAATAAATTTGTAACAATTGCAACGCGTCTTAAGTAGGGCAAACCAGAAGGCAGTTACATACTAGAATTAAGGAAAACAAAAATAATCTATACTCCATAATTATCTGTTGTTTCTCGTCACAGATCTGATCACGATCATTTATTTGATTAGAATAATGTCCAAATCTTAGATCACGAACCGAATTTTTATAAGAGACTTGTCTCTGAAATGGTTCACATAAAAATGCAGTCTAACGGTTTCAATTTGATTAATGATCTCGAGATGTTAGATAGTTCTTCGAACTTCTAAACAAGATGAAGAATTGTTTTTGACATAACTGTTTTATCATGACTATTTTTTGAGAGAGAGATAAATATATAAATAACTGCCTCTGTTCTTTTTCTACGAATTAGCTCTGAACAATACTTTGTAAGTAAAACCACCTTATGTTTGCGCATTACGACCTACGTTTATTCGAAGTATGTTGTGCTCATTATAGGACTTATGTTTTCAACATTTTCTTCAATAGACAACCTGGCGACTCATTTCTATGTGTAACGTATGACTTTTCTGTTACCTTTGGAGCGCACTTCGTAAAGAGAATTTTCTGTAATATTTCATCTGTTTTCTTATTCATGTAACTTATTTAATTTTTAAATTTGTATACTTTTTTCGTTACTGAGAAAGACTCATGTAAGAGCCTGAAACGTTTCGCACCTCATATTATAAATGTAAAATATAGAAAATTATTTTCAACATCTTGTTTTTCGCCTTCGACCTTCTCTTACTGTTTATTGTTATTCACAGAACCAGCGTTTTCGAATTTACTTATCAAATATTGAATATCATAAAATGCAAACATTGATTTTAAATTGTGTGAGTATATATAGGTTTGCTCAAGATCAAATGACACTGTGCTATATGTCTAATACACCATACAAAGATTTGTGATATTTCATATTATTTTCTCCTAAAAAAACAATGTCTTTTCTAAACAATTATCAAACTCAATTTATCGGTGTTTAATTTGTTTTAGGCGCAATTAATAACTACAAATTAATGTGCCAATTTCATTTAACCACAGAAAATAAGTCCGAAAAAATTTATACATAAATTATACGTATATAGGATATTCAAGAATTTGAGCAACTTTTGACGTCAAAGTTCTTTCTTTGCCGGAAGACAATTTGAGGCACAACTGACGGTGATTTTAAAGCTGCTGAACATTTAAAGGAATGTAACAAAACAATAAAAATATACGCGCGAGCAACTTTTCTTTGTTAAACAAATCTATATCTAATATATCTTCATCAAAAAATATATTTAACAAAACTCAACAATAATTCCATAAGTTAAAAAAAAAAGTTAGATGGCGGAAATCATAGAATTAGCCTCTATTAAATTATAAAATCAAAATATAAACAAATTTGGAATATCTTGTATAGAGATAACAATGTCGGAATTATTAAAACTAAAACAACAACAGTAACAATGATCGAGCTATAGACAAATATGCAAATTGGACAGCAACATGTCACAAAAAAGTGAGGTTTTTCTTTTTTTGATGAGTTCCAAAAGTACGTCAACTCGTACTTTGAAATAAGTGATCTAGCAAGTTTTCAACAAAACGAAAGAAAAACATACATGACATATTTCATACGCTAGTTTTCTTTCGTTTTGATAAAATCAACGCACTATAAGTAGAAAGCATGCCTCTCTTTTTATATGTCTATAGATCAAATGTTTTTTTTTTAATGTAAACATATTGCACGCAAAGTGAATATCCATGAGATATTCTCATGTCGATTATTTCATCAACTGTTGTCTTTCACGATTTTACACAAAAACAAAACAAATTTTTATGTTATAAACTACAAATATCTCTTTTGCGCTAATGAAATGATCTACACATCGAATTACATTACTGTGTGTCACAAATCATTGCTAAGACAATATTTATTTAATCAAGCTTCGTTGATGACGAAGCTGATTCATGTTCACATACTTACAATCAATTAAATAACGTTTGATCGATAAGTACGATAAAGACAACAGAAATGTAATTTGCTACAAGATCATAAAGGTATTCTAAAATACTCTCATATCACCGCTAATAGGCTGCACTTCTCACACGGTTGATAGACACTTTCAGATAATACTCCAAACTCCGATTTTACGACTGCTCATCTTCTCCTGTCCTACTGCTACCAGCTCTTTCGTATAAAGGATCCGCATCTGTACAAATTATTGAAAATTTATTAAAAATCGTGAAAAGAGTTAGGAGGAATTCAATTAACGACTGATTATCGCACCTGGCAGAGGAGAACCTTTTATTCTACAAGTGTTATAGCTACCACACTTTATGCACTTCAATCCAACAATGTGAAACTTTACCGTAGATTCCTGAAATAACAAATATTTTAGACGTTTCTTCTAATTTATTTTTCACATGTAGCAACATTCATGTGAAATATGAACATATATACAAAAAGAAATAGATTCTGACCTTATGACAGTCTTTACACAAGATTTCGGCTTTGAAATCCTTATATTCCTCAGGCATTGGCGTTAATGACACTTCTGCATCCAAATACTTCCACAACTCTGTCATGTCCAGCAGCGACACTTGACATGTCGGGCATGCATAATGTCCGGAATGTAACAATTCTTCGAAACACGTGCGATGAAGCAAATGTCCGCAATCAGGTATGTGACAAGGTATGCGACTTGTGTGGATATCTTCGAGGCACACAGGGCAATTGGAATGTGAGACATTTTCTATACACTGTAAAACAATAACATTTATAACATTATTCAATGTTTTATATAATGAGTAAGTTAGTTTTGTGTGTTTTGCGATATTATATATTCTAACCTTATGCCCGTTTTTCAGTTGAACTGGCAAACACATATTGCATTTGGCACAGTGAAAGAATCTGTCACGGCCACCGACTCGACATATCCCACAGCCATCACAGTGGTATTGATTTTTGTCCTCATCATCGAAAAGATTGCATTCCAAACACGTGTATTTACCAAATTGGCAATGGCAGTTTTGACAAGTGGCCTGAACAGGTTGACGAGTGTCACAGCAAACGCATATCAGTTCTGTGATTTCTTTTCTATTAACTGTATGTGTCTCCTGCTCATCGTGACAAAATCGGCATGTATACACTTTGTTGCAGCAAGGAGTCTACAATAAAAATAAAAAACAAAATCATTGTAAATGTTATTGGAAAAATTATTGATTAATGAACAAAGCATAGCATTACTTTTTTTATCCAATAGACAAGTATTTACATTCTTAATTATATTATGTATATAATGTCTTAATATTATGTATATAATGTCTTAATTATATTATGTTTATTATGTCTTTCTTGTTTAAAGTTCTAGAATTTTAATTAATAAATATATATCAGTTTTATTTTACAATAAATGTGATATTTCTATAAATCTTGTTGCATTACATCAGCACCTGAGGTCAGCAGCAATAAATATTAAAATAAATAAATAAATAAAAACTAAATATTAAATAAATTAAATTACTTGACAAAGATGCTAAGCTTACAGAATCAAGACTTCTATATTTAAACTTACCACAAACTTGGATTTTCGCTTATAATGTTCGCAGCCGTAATTATCTTCTTGAGTGAGCGGTTCTTCTTCATCATTTGGATCAACGAGCGGACACTCGTCGTCGTCTTTTTGCAAGCTTTTGCAGACTTTTGCGGGCATCATTACATCAAATCTAATTTTGCCGATTAATACTGTTGACAATGCATCTCAAGTTCTTAAAACTGTACGTTGTCCGTTGTCGTTGTAGTCGTCGTCGTCGTCGTCGTGAAATAGACTAGTGTCTTCAAACACGATTTTCTTCTATGCGTTGAGTCACTCGTTCAACGAATCTTAATTACATCGAAATTGGTTTTGCAAGTTTACTTGGCAAGAGAAATATTAAAGAAATTACAGAAGAAAAAAAGTCAATTTACCTCATAAAGCTTGCGTCAAGAAACTTTTTGCGATCGCCAGCGATCGCGACTATACGCATTGCAAATGACTGTTCGCAAATCGCAAATTTTGCGATATTTCCCCACAAAGTAGTTACCAGGCAAGGAGGTAAGAATATATAAAGAAAGCACAAAGTGTTATTATGGGCGCGGGTTATGGAGCCAGTGGGACAAGGGGAAAGATCCGTGACTACGTTTACACGGACTGGTAAAGCCGTTTTACTAATAACAACCGTTTTCACGAAACTAACCAATCATAAGTATTCCTGTAAAGAATGGAATGACTGTGATTGGCCAGTTTCATAACTTCGG
>QVOA01015925.1:0-19703 GCA_014825685.1 Pseudomyrmex cubaensis
GCGCAATTCGACGTGTTTCCATCGACTTAAATTTGATTCTACGCCGCAGTAGGTGCGAATTTAATGTTTCGGTGGAAACTAGACCAATGATGTAAACGATGCTGTGTTAAGCTGGTACGATACGCTTTCTTCACGTGTATCGTATCAAAACGGTACGCGTTTATTAAGCACAGTTATAATGGTGTAAACACCAAAATTATACACTGAAAAACAAATTTTATTTGATTCGCGTACCAAAAAGATGTACGGTGTAAACTAGGCCATAGAAGTTTCTCGGATTATATTCTTTTCAGAGTATGCCTGTGTATATTCACACAAGCAAGTTTTAAGTTGGCTATATTGAACTACCAATCTTTTTCACTTCTATTCTACTTCCAATGAAAACGGAACACTAAATTTAATCTGTACCGGAGTCGAACCGAATTGAGGGTTTCGGTGGAAACTAGACCTACGTTTACACGCACTGGTAAAACCGTTTTAATAACAACCAAAGTTATGAAACTAACCAATCACAGTCATTTCAATCTTTACAGGAATACTTGTGATTGGTTAGTTTCGTGAAAACGGTTGTTATTCAAACGGTTTTACCAGTACGTGTAAACGTAGTCTCTGACACAGAGTGTTGAGCGTGACGTGTCGTTGCGATGCTTGTCAGATGCACTTGCATCTGGCAGGCGCAGAGACATCGCGCCGTGAAAGCATGCTTGCGTAATGCCGGCACGTTGCCACCATTTTGTTTGCTGGGCAATTGTAGAAAATATTGTTGTTTAAAATTTAAAACATTTCGTAAACATTTGCGGAGAATGTTTACGTTTCAAAAAGTATGTAGAAATATACAAGTAATCGTAACATTTATATTCTTTTAAAGAAAATAGTTAGCTTTTGCGTGAATGACCTACTTCAAGAGTTTGCACATTTAAACTTTGTGAATGTTAAGTAAATGTTGACTTTTATCGGTCCTTCAATTTACTTTTGTTCGATCGATTCTTTTCCGCGAAAAACAATAACGCGAAAAAGACACATACCTAACTTAACCTAATCAAGAGAATAATAAAAAAATATATATATATTGACAAAACTACTAAGAGCAAAAGATCAAACTTTTTTTCTATCCTATATTTTACTTTCAGCTCGATTATCTTCCAGGAAAAACAGTAACGCGATATTGCAGTATAAATTGTATATCTCATGAAATGTAGAAAATTTACGTTACCCGTAATAAATAACAAATATATGTTGTTTTAGTAATGTTGACACATAAATTCCAAAACATTGGTGGTAGATTATTCAGAGATACAGAAATGTCAGTTACAGAAAAGTACAAGTGTGTTTTTACTTATATATTGACAGTCGGTTGTTCTCGAGCAATTCTTATAGTTATCGTCACTCGTATCGTTGTGTGAAAGAGTGTCGAAAGAAAGTTTTGTAAAAAATTTAATAAAACGTACAAATGAGAAGATTAATTCTGTTGTTGATTGTTGTAAGATATTCGTGTCAATCTGTAACGTACACAGATGCGAATATTGCTGAAATTAATTTCATGTTGAAAAAAATAGTAAGATATGTTTTTGTATTCTCAATAATGTTATACAGATGATAAATAATACATTAATATTGTAGGTATTATATACATATATGTATCACGTGATTTTTAACAAGTAATAAGTTATAAGATGTAATTCTCTCGAATTTGTATATATTTATTTAACATTTTTTATTTTTCTTTTTGAGAACAGAATAACATATTAAGTAGCTGTCAGACTGACGAAATGAATTACGTTGGTTTATGCTGGTCTTCTGGAACTTCCGAATATTGGTCCTCCAAATTTATGAAAAATATTCCAACAATTAGACTAAAAACCGTTATTTCGGATATTAACAAACTATTTAATTCACAAATTACTTACTACAATAATTTCTCTCGATATGACAAATTGCACGTTTTCGTCTTGTTTGTCTCATCTCCGTCGAATTTGAGGTATTTAATTAAAGATTTAATGGTATCGATATGGTGGAATCCTTTAGCGTTTTACGGTATAATTGCCAATAATGATACCAACGTCTGTGACAAACCGGAGGCTTATCTATCGATTGCCTGGAATTTAGATCTTGAATCGTGTGCGTTTTTTTGCGTTGATTGTAATAAAACACATGTGGTGTACACTTTCAATCGTTATGGAAATCCAGCGCCTAAAATCTGGCGTAAGGTTCAATCTTCCATCGACGAGAAGAATCTAACGTGGAGCATGCTGAAACATGAGCTTCGGAGTACGAATGTCAAAACGTGACTAAAATCTTTTTCCATAAAATATTTTTCTAGAATCCACCTTTGTTTTCCGAATTAATTTTATTACAAATGCAATTTCTGATAAATTTCAGTAATAAAAAGAAATGTGATATGTAACTATTTCAATTATATTTTTGACTAAAAAAAAAAACAAAATGTACGCTGTATTATTAGCACGGAATTTTCTATTTACATATATATAGTTTTTATTCAAATATATAAAGAAACTCTTATTATTTTGTACACTTTGTAATAATTAAGCATATCTTTCTAGGCGATACAACATGCGAAGAATTAAATTTTAACAAGAAGATCAAAGTAGGTGGCTATCGGATTAAATTGACAGGCGGTTTATCCCCTCCAACTCTCACTTTCAATTCTCAAAGAAGAAATATGAACAATTACGGAGGCTTGGACGGAATCATTCTAAGAACTCTTTTTGATCAAATGAATGCTACTATGTCGGTGACGTTACTCGATAAAAAAGCCAAAATTCATCCTTTGCTGACAAATGTGTCGCGCAGTGAATACGATATGTTAATGAATGCGCAATACATCTTTAACAAGCCGAATTATACTATGACGTATCCTCATATTGATTCTGGAATCAGCACGCTCACCAGGTAAAATTTTCGATTGTTTGAAAAATATTTTACAAAGGCTTTTGTAAAAAGTTATTTTATTAAAAAAACATATATATATTGTGTGTGTGTACATATATATACAGGTTGTTGGAAAAAATTATATAATATAAATTATTCTACAAAATATTCTATCCAATTATTGACAATCTCAAGTATTCTATTCAATTAACTTTCCGTTAGACCGAGTGGCTTCGATTCTAACGAGACCAAGATTTTTAAGTTCATGGGCTGGCAATTAATTGTCGGTATTCTGACAGTTTCCATCGTCACGATTTTTGTTTTTGCTGCACTGAGCGATCTGACGTTAAATGCGGCCTGTTTGGAAGTAATGCGAATCGCAATCAACGCGTCTGTTCTACACGTTCCTCGACGGACACCGCTGAGAATCTACCTCGTCACTGTGCTTCTTCTCTTCTTGCTCACTGGATCGATGTTTCAGGGGAGCCTGTCGTCTCTGTTAACTTCATCCACGTCAAAACCCAACATTGACGACAACGATGCGCTGAAGAAGGCGGGTTATCCTATCTATACGTTCTCAGGCTACAAAAACGCGATCTTCGATCTCGCGTTGCAATCGCGCGTGAGAGAAACGGACGCGTGGGATTGCAGCGGTTATGTAATCGAGTATCCGGACACGGCATGCGTGGCGGATCGCAATCGACTCCTGAGAATTGCCTTCGAGAACGACTTGCACATGTCGAAACACCGGTTAACGAATCTGTATATGGGTTACGTGACGCGCCCGAATTTTCCGTTAGTCGAGAGAATCGGAAGAGTGTTGATGTCCATGTCGCAGAGCGGACTGATCGAACATTGGAGAATGAAGACCACGGCCGTTTATAAAAATAAGTTGAGCATGAAGGAGCGGAAGATGAAGAGAAATAAATATCGCGCAATGAATATTAGTGACTTGTTGTTCGCCTTTTACATACTGCTCTTCGGACTCGGTGTTTCGATCCTCACATTCGTGTCGGAGCTCGTAATCGCATGTTGCAATAATAAATTGCAAGATAATAATAAAAATAAAAAGAAGAAAGGAAATTTACTAGTGTCGTAAGAAAGTGTAAATATCAAACCTGCAAATCAAAAAATAATTTTTTCACCTGTTTAAAATATCTTTTTTTTTTAATATATTAAATATTTTACATTTATATCTTACTCTTTTAAAAATTACTCGTTTTAAATATCTACTATATATAATTCTATATAAAAAGATAGTTGTAAAATAAATTTAAGATATTTACACACATGGATAAAGTTCAATAGAGGATGGATTAAATGTAAGGATATCAAAATGTACTAAAATTTGGTCAATATTTTATTCCTTCACTTCAGTTTAAACAATTTGTTCATTCGGAGGATTTCCCGTAAAATGAATATGATATATAGTAAATATGCTCCTTTTTACAATTTATATCATATACACAATGATGATGAGAATGATGATGATGATGATGATGATGATGATGATGATGACGATGATTATGATTATGATGATGATGATGATAATAATAATAATAATAATAATAATAATCTTAAACACAATAATTTTTAATAATAATTAAAATACTAATTAAAATAGTAATAATGAAAGTTTAAGACGCAAACATAAACAAAAGTGTGGGCTATACGTTACAGTGGAACCGTCTCCGTTAAAACGACAGCATTTTTTTTTTATGCTATATGTATATACGCATTTACATGTCGCGTTTTGTCAACTGCTCTATACGTCATTTCACCAACATCTCGTCTCATTTCACTTTATGTAATTATTTTATTTTATTTATAATTTAGTAAAGGCTCTCTCTCGCTCCCACTCACTCTCTCTCTCTTTCAAACCGTTTTTTTTTTTTTTTTGTTTTAAGCTGAGATTACTATAAAATAGGTAAAAAAGCCCTGTTTCACAAAATATCTCGCAAATATATAGATATATATATATATATATGTATATGTATATATTGTCTCGGGTCTTTTTCTCTTCCCACGTTTTATTTTCCTTGTCGCCGTCGTCTCGTGTGATCTTGCATACTTATTTGGTTTGTTTTTTTCTTTCGTATTGCCTTGCTTGCCTAAGTCGAAAGCTGTACTGAGATTCTGCCGGTCAAAGAAATGTATGTTTCGCGATGTATATGAAGCGCGTCTTTGCAGAAGAAACGAAATGCGAATGTAGTTTAATAATAAACATATATATCCGATTACATGTACGCAGAGAAAACTGGAAAAAAAAAAACGAAAAAAGCATGCTTGTAAAGAACGATTTGTCACCTCAGCGATTTCTGTTTTTTCGTTTTGCTCAATTTACTTTGCAGTTTCAATTTGTATAAAGTCTTTTGGCAACGTGAGTAATAAAACGGGATTAGATAATAGTGTAATTTCTTTGCGTTTATATTCACTTGATGTACAAAGTGAGGCATCCTGAAACGTTAACGACATATACATTCGTCGAAGGATAGAATATTACAAGTCACTTCATGTCCGCTATGTAAATTTTGTACTTCTTTCCTCCCGCTACGTGTCGAAAATGTAAGTGCCAACGATGAAACAATTCCTAATAATTAATCGTGAAGGTTTGTATTGCTACGATAGATAATGCCGAAAAATGTCAATTGTGATGATATTGTTTGACACATTTGTACATAAACTTGTGATTAATTATGTGGTCTTCTAAAATTATGCATGTAAAAAAATTTGATAACATTTGTAATTTTGATATATTTTCAGTAGTTATGATTTTAACGACAATTTAGAATAATGTACGTAAACTGTTTAATAATCATGCAAAGATGTTTTTCGGGTTTGAACCGCGTTGGTGTCATTTTTATACCGACGTTTCGTGAACATTACAGCTCGCTTCATCTGTTTAATAATGATGTATAAAATTAAAACATTTCTTTAATTTTCGGCAAAAAAACAAAGATTTTTTAAGAAGGGAGTTTTGTTCTCGCAATTTTTTCTCATCACCGCGTAAAACAGAAAGAAAGTAGAAGAGATTCGGTCGGATCTCTTCGATTTCTAAAGCCATTCGTTCAAAGGAAAAACAACATTAAACATATTTTATTAAATAACAATTAAAAACTGTGTTCAATCAGTTTTGCCCTTTGGCGTCAGTTTGAAGTAATTCGCAAAAATGCTGCTAGTCGAGCACATTCAGCGTGTGTGTGTGTTTTCAATTATGTGTCTTCCGGAAAGAGCGCGTGTGTATATGTTAAGCCTCCGCGCCAATAAATACAATAATTAACAATTAAAATAAATAAGAAGTAAATAATTACATTTTATTAGCGATATAATTTGGTCTCTCCTTGGTGCAGTTTATCATTCACATGTTCTTCAACTCCTTCCTTCGTTAATTCTGTCTGCAATTTTTTTTCTCACTGCTATCTATCCTTTCGACTCTTTTGCCTGTCTGTCTGTCTGTCCGTCTGTCATAAAAATGATGCGTCAAGTATGTCCGGTGAACATGTAATTGTGTCTAGTGTGTGTATATTTGTATATATACATCTCAGCATGCGCGAGTGTGCCGCGTGATCGTAATGCGAATCAGAGACGACCGTCTATCGCGTAAATATTGCTTGTTCGGTTCGACGAAACTCCGCGTCTCACGAAGGGAGGGTAGATTGATTTTGCAAACATACCCCATGTGATTATCAAAGAACAAAAAATCAACAACAAGATATAGATCTTGGCGGAGAAAAACGCGCATTGGAAGCCTACTAGAAATGCAAATAATAAACTTATCTTTGACAAAATTTTTTTCTACCCTCACCGTCATACGCAGAGTCTTCGTCCATACTTGTATGTGTCGTGTCGTTGTAAAATGCAATTAATTTGATTTACTTGTGCATTGCCTCAATGATGAATCGGCATATGGTCACTTCTCAAACCGATACGTACGCTGCCGTTAAACTACCCTGTCCGTTAATTCCCCCCCTCTCTTTCTCGTAAAATTGATGCCTTACAGCCACGACGCGTCTCGTCTTAACAATTTAAAATCACATCTTGAATTAAATGATTTGTGTAATTAACGTGATTAATTTAATTATAACGAAAAACTGTATGTTAGCACATAATCGTTATAAATAGCACTATAATAGACTATAATATTAAGTAAACACATAAATAATTATATTATAAATGAAAATATTAATCAATAACTAATTAAATTATTAAATATTAATTTATTATATATATTAATTTATTAAATGTGTGTGTGTGTGTGTGTATTTCATAGTTCAATATTGTATATCTTAAATATGTGTTTATACGAAACAAGATATATGCGAGGAATAAGAATAGTTTCATTTGTAAGACTGAAAGTCGGCCAGTGATAGGTTTCGCCGTGACTGTCCAAAGGCAGTTTTTTTGGCACACAATCGCGCGATAAACAGGGAAGTTTAGAGGCGGCTTAAAAACACTTGATTGTATCCAAAATTGGATAGTACGCAATACGTCCCGTATGAATAACGGTAAAATAATATCGCATAATTATATGTTCTGTGTAATATAATATTAATATCATAATATATAATTTGTAATTAAATCACGTGTATATACTTTGCTTTTCTATAACATACATATACATGTATATACATATATATATACATATATACACACATATATATATACATATATATATACACGCGCAATCTTGTATATTATATATATTGTGTATGTATAAATAATATATACATATATAAATATTTTACAAGTAGTGTATGTGTGATAGGGCTAGAAAAAAATCAAACGGCGCTAATTTCTTACAAAAATGTTTTTACAGCTACGAGTGTAACATATCTTTCGCGCGATTCGTTTATCCAATTGAACTCTGCTGTTTTCTGACGGAAAATATTATATTGTATAAAATATAACGTCTTCGCTGTCTTCCTTCACGCATCACTTCACCTCGTTTTTTGCATTTTTTCTCACTCAAAATATATCAAAAAAATGATAACGATATTATAAATATTCGTAACGCGTAATAATATTATATATAAATAGTAACATCGTTACTGTTACCTTTTTATCATTATCATTATTATTGTTATGTGATTATTAATATAATGATTATTACTATTATTACTATTATTATTAATATTAATATTATTATATTACCGATTGTGTATACTGCTATTTATCTATCGCCAATAATATCATCAACGTTAACAATAACAGTAACGATGATCTGAATACTAGCGTCATAGAATTTTATAGCAAAAATCGTGCGACTCCGTGAATCACTCACGTTAGTCCGGTAAAAAAAAAAAAAAAAAAAAAAAAAAAAAAAAAAAACACTCGCGCTTGCTTAGTTGTCACAATGGGAGTAAACAGAGCATCCTTTACTTATCTTTGGAAATTGTACAGGAACATACATCAGAGCTCGAAATTATCAAAATGGAACATTAACAGAAATACAAATCTTTATATAAAAAGATAATTTTTCATTTATCGCTGCGACAGATGTTAACTTATCTTCAGCAATATATAGCTGTTAAAATATTTCCCTGCACTGGAATCGTCCTTTTCTCGATAAATTACGCGAAAGTTTGATTTGGTTGACTTTTCTTTCCAACATTTTTTCGGAAAGTCGGCTTGACGGGAAAATGGGCCTGATATATGTATTTGCTATAAATGTGTCTCGAAAATATCGAAGCTCCTTAATAAACTTCTTTTTACTTTATATTTTTAGTCTCCTTTTCTCTTAATCCTTTAGCATCCGCGAAATATAAAATTGTATCCCATGAACCATTGGACCGCGCTTAGTAACTATATGGGCCGTCGTTAACCCGCCAATCCGTTACGTCCGTTTTCATTTTCACGTTTTTTATTTTCTTGACGCTATTAGTGAATCAGCAACAATATGTAGCAATAATTTCAATTGTAATTAAATTACAATAAAAATGTTTTCATTGTACAATTGGTCCTACATTTTTTCAAAGAACGCTATCGGTTATTCTCCGATCTAATTTAGATGACGCTTATCGTCAAACAAAATGTAAGAGACTCGAGCTCTGTCAAGTACGATATGTTAGACTACGCGAGCGCATTTCCATCTTAGATTGATAAAAGATTTGAAAAAGGTCCCTTCAATTCGCATGTTTGAGTTGTCACAAAAGTATTATTCGGTCAAATTCAGCGTTTTATCGAGAAAAGTAGACGTGCGATTATCACATACTTTCCCGTTGCTGAATCACGCCATTGTTAATACTTTATCGAACGTGGGAAAGAGATGCGTTTGAAGCGTGACACGAGTCGAATTTCCGGAAAACTCGAACAACAAAAAGCTGCCGTAATAAGTTCTCTGATTTGTTTTTTTTTTTTTTGTTTTTTTTTTTTTTTACATGGTTTCTCGATCAATATTGAGAAACAATTGATAAAAACGGGAATACACACTCGTACGAAAGAGTAACGTGCCGCACAAATGAGCGATTCTCGAAGAAAGAAGTGCACAAAATGAATTTTGCACGAAAATAAATATATTGGAAATAAATTTAAAAAACATTTCGTCGTGTGTTTATTTTGTTTATGTCTTTTTTTCTTCTTCTTTCTTTCTATTTGTAATCTCTCACCTGATTCTCAAGATTGTGGTAGCAAAAATTGTGGGGCGGGCTGGATCTACCGAGAACTCAACGGCGGTAGACCGCCCTCGAGACGGCGGCATTCACGAACACCTATTTACAAAAATATACACATGAGCAACTTACTCTTATCCGTTCGCGCTTGCTTTTTCTCGTTATTCATTCTATTATTTTGAGTTCATGCGTAAGTGTTTCACTTCTGATGGTGTACAAAGTGTACTCGTGAGTAACGAACGACGAATAACAAGGAGCGTATACGAGATATAAAATATACGCTAATGCATTTACTGGGAAAATATGAATTTACATATTTCGAAATCGCGGGTCATTACTCACGAATATGTATATTGCTCGATTACTTTTTATCTTCCAACACGTCTGTTATTTTGGCATTCGTCCCCCGTTCCTCATTTCTTCTTTCGCTTGCACCACTCGTTCCGTTACAAATGTCCATGCTATGTATACATGTGTATGCGATATATCTGTTTTTTTTTCTTTTTTTTTTTTTTTTTTTTTTTTTTTTTTTTTTTTTTTTTTTTTTTTTTTTTTTTTTTTTTTTTTTTGCTGTTTCTGTTGCGATATTAATTACTCTAGTCTAAATTATTTTCCTCGTCATCTATCTACAAAAAAAGAGTCGCGTCTATCGCACGCAAACGTTAGACGTAACTATATATATAGTACATCGCTTGATCCTTGATGTTGATCCTGTTGCTCGCGCATCTCTCTCCACCGAAAACATTCTAATTCCTCGTTCTGTTTTTTTCTCTTTTTTCTTATTCTTTTTATCACGAGATATCACCTCCTATTTCGCGAATAAAACTGTTTCTCATATATTGAAACGCAGCGCCGGCGCGCGAGATGCATTATCTCTTTTTCTTCGTCTCATTAAATATATTCTTATTTGTATTAACTATTTATATATTTATATAGGTAATAAACTATATGTAATGTATATATTAAATATGTATATATTTTTGTTATGTGCGTACGTGCGTGCGTGTGTGTGCGCGCTCATGTATGAATACACGTACGTAGATATACACACAAACACATGCTGCTACCACACACACACACACACACACATACACACACACACACATATTTATATTTATATATTCATCGCACTCGAATCGCCGAAACGACACTCATGCTACTTCAGGTAACGTCGGCTGTGGCGCACCGTGAAGCGAGAACACACGGGCGCTTTACAGTGGCACTTCTACTCCTTCGTAATTTTCTTTTTTCTTTTTTTACGATCCTAATTATTTTTCCTCTCTCTCTTTCTTCTCTATCTTTGAGCCGTTCTTTCAATCTCGCATCGATATCTACATGCGTTAACTTACAAAAAAGCTGACACACTTCGGAAAAATAGACTCAAGGTATTAACATATAAATTTTAAGTGTTTTAAATATTCGTCGCTCACGAGCGCTTGTATATTATCTCCGCTCGACGATTCTCCGCTGCGCGAAAATAAGTAACACGTGCTCTGGTGTACGAGAAACAAAGTGTACGAGGTTTTGTTACGCACCGTGTCTATGTCTCCTCGTCTTTTCGAAACACGCGTTTTGCAATTGACTATATAAAAAACTTGCTGCTAAATTTATCTCAAGAATGCCCCCATGTCGTTTCGGATCGCCCGACTAAAGAAAATTCCATCAGCTGTTCTCGTTTTCTTCTTCTTTTGTTTTGTGGTTCGACCCTTGTTATTCGGTCGTACCCCCTCCCCTCCCCGAAATCACTTTCCTCAAAGAAGAACAGTTTACGATTTTACTACCATATCGCTATCTCGCGTCTTACTAGTTCTTTCCGTCTTCACGCATCGTCGTTTGTCCTAGTTACAGCGATTAACGTAATGTCGCGACGCTACGTAATTACGTGAACATAGTCGGATAAGTGACTATATTTTGAGGAAGCGAAGTAATGTAGTTTGGAGTGGGTGGTCGGGGGCTGTGCCACTGTGGTCAGAGAGCTCGTAGCTTTTTTATACCCGCTTGAACGTAACGCACGAGCTCGCGTAGCGAGCTATACGAGGTCAGAGGTCCCAACTTCCGATCTAAATCGATGAAAAAATCTGAAAGCACGCGGAAAAAAATGACGATATTACATTGGAGCATACAATTTGTAATATTCTAAAATAATGCTTTGTGTTCCGTACGTACTTCTGTGTTCCTCTTGCTTCGCTTGTTTCATTGCCTGGTCCCACAGGTCGTGACCGTTAGTAAGTAAGCCTGAATACTGATTCTGCTTCATCATTGCATTATAGACGTGTAATGGCACGCTAACTGACGTAGCTTGACCGCCACTACTGTATCCAGAACTACTGCAGACAGAACCTACGGAACCGGCGGGCGACGGCGTAGGTGAAAGAGAAGGCGTACCTTGTCCCTCCGGCTGCACCGGCGTTGTCTGAGCAGGTTGCTGAGAAGGTTGCTGAAAAAATTGCTGAGAAAAGTAAATTTACCGTCAGACATAAGGATACTTAACAATTATATGTAACAGTACTGATTGCCGTAATGAGATTGATAATAATAAATATCGCGTAATGTGATTGAAATAATTAATATATCAAACAAGACGATAACGAATTGCATTGGTGTTGTAACGTTTGTATTAACATCAACGCTTACCTTTTGATTTGTGAAGTCACTAATGATTTTTTGAACCTCTTTCACCTCTTGTTTGCGTAAATTGTAGAGCTTAGAATAAAGACGCGATTGACACCAAAGGCTGAAAAGACAAATAGAAATCGTAACTGTGATATGCGATCTGTTCGCGCGACGAGACTGTTGCGTTCGGTTTCTAAAAACTTTATGAAAAAAACAATTAGACGTACCTCAAAATGGCTAATTTAGTGTGTATACTATTCTCGGGCGAGTTGTTGGGTTGACTTTTGAATTTCGACGAGATATATCTGCACAAAGAAAATCAGATATCACTAATTAACAAATGCATTGACAAATCTGTCCTTTCTTTCTCTATTACGTGCGTATATAGCAAATTTAACCGGCGTGAGAAAATTTTTTAATCCACTATTATTTTTATTTAAAAAAAAACTATGTTTAGCATTAATTAGATAAATAATAATAAACGTAATTTATAAAGTTTTGCTTGTTTGTTTTTCAAAGAATAATGTTTTTTTTTTTCTTCTTGTGTTCCAATGCGCGTGAGAAGAACCGAGTTTCCGAGCATAGAAAGAATAGAAAAAAAATTACAAAACATGTACAACACACACATGATTAGATATAATACTTACTTGATGAGACTGAGAGTGTCTTTGTACATAGTATACGACGCCTTCTCCGTGACTGGATCCGACTCCATTGCGTCGCCGGTTAAAAGAAAGTATAAAGCCGCTTCTAGGTACATCATGCCTTGCGCTGTAAGCTCACTCTCCTCGTCAGCATTGTGCTTCAATCGCTTAGCTTCAGTCAGGTACTGATTTTGGTCCCTGTAACAAATAAAAGTATAGTATGTTTGCCTTGTTTTGTGTGTGTGTGTGTGTGTATGAGGACATGCATGGAGTATAATTTTTGCAATCTATTTGCAAGATATGTGTTATATTTTATGTGTGTGCAGCAAGTTATTTGCAATTATTATACGCATACACACAAAGTTTGGTTATAAAATAAAGTATAAAACAATAACTTACCATGCCAAAGAGCGTGCCAAGCGTTTTTTAGACTCTTCGATATATGTGCTTTTTATATATAAGTGAAATTAAATTATTACGAAGAATATCACTTGAACAGCGTTAAAGTTTGAACAAAAAGTTTTAAATATAATTAAATGTAAAAAATAAATTATATTTTATTTCTTTTATATCTTGTTTTTTTTGTTTTTTTTTTTCTCTTCTCATGTTCGATAATATATGAAGATCTCAAGTATGCGTAAGCTTCTACGTATACGGTAGCCGCAATAGCGTGACAAAATGCAACTCTCATTTTTGCATATTTCAAAAATTGAAGTGCAAATGCTCGAAATTCGTGTGTAATTAAAAGCGGTGCTCTGTTACCTTAATTCTCAACTGACATTATTTATACAGACAGAGGAATTTATGTATTATTATTTGACATGTTTGTACAGGACTTTATATAGAATTGTTTTTTTAGCGCAAAACATCTATTAAGATGCAAAATTAAGTCTTGGGTTTTAGAAAAGCCAAACAAACTTATTTATAACAAAAACTAAAAAAGCAAATAAAACCTGAATGTCGATCAGCACAATAATGTAAACACATAGAACATTTGAATTACAGAACTAAAATGGGTTACACGAGCTCGGATCTACTCAAAGGCCGGTATTCATAGTCCGATCTTATGTTCAAAAATGTTCTTCTAAACTTCATCTAAAGATGCTGTACCGAGGCTCTATTTTATTATATTTTATGCTACAAAGCATCTGAAGATGAATTTAAAAACGATCTTAAACATATTTATAAATTACTTTATAGACAATTATTTATATCTATATATGATCTTAAATATATATATTCTCTTACATAAAATATTTGATTATGAATGTCGGCTAAAGCATGTTCTAAAATTCTAAATCAAACTACCCAGATAAAGAACATTAGCGTTAGTGAATGCGTTGAAAAAAATGTGTTATTTAATGTTAAGCTAGAAAATTAATAAGAACAAAAAGCGGTGTGTATATATAAATTCCACATATCTGTATAATGGTAAAAATTTACCTCTCCTGATCCTCCAAAATTTCATTTTGAGGATCGAAATACGAATAGTAGACGCGTTGAGTCGGGAGAGGTGGTGGTGGTAGTAGTAGATTTGTATCTTCACTGGTATCCCTTTCGTGATTTGTAGGTTGAATATCATTGTGCTGTTGGGTCATTAAAAATGTACATAATTTATTTTCGTATTTTTTACACAATTATGTTACTATACTTGTAACAAACTCCTAAATAATAACAAAAAAATCTAAAAATTTAAACAATATTATTCCAGTTAAAATTTTATATCCACTATTTTCACTTAAAATTTTATATCCATGTACACACATTGTTGAAACAAAACAAATAAAACATAAATTACTTTTTGCACCAATCAGCAGTCAAGAACAAATAAATAATTTTATATTCTAATTTATTAGATAAATTTTTTTCCTTTATAACTTCAAATTAGAAGTTAAAACAAAAAAATAAATAAATAAAACGAAGAAATAAAAAAAACGCCAAATAACTTAAAAATGTTTGCGCTAAAACATTTATTTATTTTTACAAACAAAAAGTTCTTTATAATAAAAATCTTTGGAAATAAATTACAATAGAAACACATAACACATAAAAAAATATTTGTTAAATTTTGATGTATCCATAAATATTCTTCGAATAAAAAGTTTGTACATATTATAAATATCTTACATATATATACATATACATGTGTGCGCGTGCGAGCATATATGTACACACAATAATTTATATAAAAGACTATATAACAATTATTATAAAAATATATACTATATTGTACAAATTTCATAATAATGTTTATATATATGTAACGTTTACGCACACACGCGCACACACACACAAAAGACATTTTCGAGGTTAAGAGACGCTACTGTGTACTTATCACTATGAACATAAGCGTACCAAAACAGAGCACAATGCGACGACGAGTATGAGGAAGGGAGAGATGAAGTTAAAAGAATAAAGAAATTGAAAATCTATTTTAACAAATGTGATGAATAAAAATGGCGATTAAAATTAAACATTTTTTTTTTTTACAGCAAGACTTCATTAAACAACGATCTGATATAAGTCTTATCCCCTCATACATGTATTTAGTACCAATATTATTTCGTCCAACACCCTATTAGTTCCACACTCCGCGTTTAAAAAAATATTTTGTGTCCCTAGAACACCTTCTGCAAAATTTTGAGATTATACGTAACGTTAAAGTCGCATACATATTTGTTTTAATCGAAAACTTCTTATTTAAACTCCAGATTATTTTAGTTGGGATTGGTGGAAACCATGATGGCTTCCGAATAATAATTTTATAGCCGTTTTATAATTTTTGTCAAACTATGTGTCTTAGAAATAAACATGAGAATAACGATTGCACACCGAGTCACACCGATCTCAAGTGTGTGTTCTAGAGATAACAAAAAAAGATGTTAGTTTGTGCCTGTGTTATAATGTTGACTTTTATATACAACACCTCGTTACGACAAATTATACCTTCCTTTTCTTTCATTAATTACATTGCAATACTTAATCAAATACCTTTAGAATTTGACATACTAAACTAAAAGATATACATCAAAATGATACTGTTCCTGCACTTTATTTTTAGGATTACTTAAATTAGATGTACTACTGCTAATTTTGTATTTCACTTTTAGAATTAAGTTAGATACCGATACTTAATCAAGTTTTAATGCACTGTGATTTAACGACGACAGAAAATTAAATGTAGGTACCAGTCTCTTTCTAGTCTCTCTCTAGTCTTTTTAGTCAACCGAGACATTTGAGCTTTTGTGAAATAAAATGAACATTATTAAATGGATTTTCGCTGAAAATGAGAAAAACGAGTACATTATTATCATCAAAACACTCCCAGAATCTATCCCCGCCAACTGCGTGAACAATACTGTATTTATTGCACAAACAAAGTTTTACAAGCAACGCCTGTAAGTTATTTGTATTTTGACTTGTTAAATCTCGCAACATACCTTTTAGCAGAACATTATAATGTATTGTATATGTATCAAGATTTTATTAATTCTCATCCCGAAGAGAAATAATTTAACTTAACCAGTTTCTTTGTTGAAAGTACAAGTGTAATGTGAGACCTCGCTTTGCATATAAAGTTGCAAAATTATTGTAGAACTTTACATTTATTTAAAAAAAAATAAAATAAAACGTACGTTTATTTACTTATATTTGTTTCTTTTTTTAAATAAGCAAATGTAATCGAGTGTGAGTAATACCTAAAGAAATCTGAAGACAGTCGCTAATAATTATAAATAACATTGTACAAACGTAGTAAACTTGACTATATCGGTGAAAATCCTTTCAAGAGTGTTCATTTTATATTGCTAAATATATATTTACATATAAACCGCGTTTTTGTCAAACGGACAAACATATGTTCACAGTACTCTGAAGTTAGTTATTTTTTTCCATATTTCGGCTTTCTGTCCTGTAACTATATCTTTGTTAAGTTTTTTAACCTGTGAGTAACGTACCTGACTCGGCGAAGCTCTTCGCTGCTTCTTGCGGCTCCTGTCTTTGTGCTCGGAAGAACTCTTCGTTTTCGTATCAGTTAAACATTGAGCGGGACTTGAACTAGAAATAGAGCTGCAACTTGGATTTCGTTTCCTTTTGGGCGCGTTAATACCGGTATTACCGGTGTTACCGGCATTTCCAAGCATTATTCCACTGCTCTTCGAGTCCGAGGGTATGGATTGAGCCTTGATCACAGATCGTGAATTTCTATCGTCCAACAGTCCGTCAGCGCGATGGATCCTCGTACGATCGGACGTGGCGACTTGCTGCGGAGGCGGCGTGTCAATTATTTCGCCTTCTTCCGGTGTGGACGATCTTGGCGGTTGTGAGATTGCTAAGCTAGAGGAAGGCCGCTGCCTCGATGACGGCCTGGTATCGGATAGTTCTGTGCGTTGCCTAAGTTCCTGTCCTCTGCACAACTGTAATATTTGTGGTGATATTCTACTGAGCTCGATTTTGCATATAATGCTCGGTATGTTATTTCCTTGAGCGAGTGATGGAGATGAACGTAAAATATTCCCACTCGACGTCTGAGAGGACGGTCTTTTGTAAGGACTGTCTCCACCAGTCGGAGTATGCGTAGCGGAATTATTTGTGTATTCTTCTACATAGATACCGCATTTACCGCCACCCTTACCACCTTTTCCGCCTTTCCCGCCACCTTTCCCACCGCCTTTTGACGTTGAGAATACATGACGCAACGTGTCGCTTTTCTTCTTGTCTTGCACATTACCAGCGTCGTCCTCCTGCAACTTCGACGCTGGGCTATTGTCACTATCCGAATTATCAGGCGACGTCGTTCTCGTAGGTGGTGCTCGTGGTCTAGGTGGTACTCTAATATCATTGAAAATTTTTCTATTATAATCATATGTAAAAGAATTTCTAAAATAATAAAATAAACTCACAAAGGAAAATAAAAACATTTGAGTGATCTAAATTGATCATTCAATGTGTGTTTTTAAATAAAATACAGCACATTCGTAATAATTAAAATAATCACTGAAAATAATTTACCGAGCAACTTGGATGCGACTACTTCGTACGGATATTTCCGATTCGCTATCCGAATCCGAGCCGCCCGTAACGTTGGTCACTCGAGACCTCGGTCGTCTAGGTTTGCTCTTGGTAGGACTCTTCTTCTTGTCCTGTTTCTTCGACGAGTCCGATAGATTGTTTCGTTTGATGGGAGTGACTCTTCTCCATCGCGCGGCATCGTCTTCCGAAGTATTGTTATTGTTTTTCTTGGTCAACAAACTTTCGTTATCGCTGGACGACACACTCAGTCTCGATCTCTTCTCGCCTCTCGTCGGCATCATTTTCGCGAGACGACGATCGCTGTCGGTATCACTCTGTGTTTCCGAATCGCTGTCATCATCGCTCGTCGGCACTCTTTCTTTTGAGATCGGCTGCTTTTTCTTGCCAATCCCGCTGCCCGTTCTTGTACGTGACTTACCTGTCTTCAAAGCTTCATCCGACGTTCGGTGTCCGCGCTTCGGACTTTTGGTGGATTTTCTAGGACGTCCGCGTCCTTTCCTGACATCGGACATCTTTGACTTTTCCGTCTGCGCGCGATTGTCATCTATCAGCTGACGACTCTTTTGCTGATCGGAATGCTGATCGCTATCGCTGAGAGGACTCATTACTTCTTTTATTATTTCACGAACCGCCTTTAGTTTTTCCCAATCGTGAGATTGTTCTCTGTGTGACCTACTGGTCTCATTTGTTGTCCCAAGTGTATCCTCTTGCCTGGCATTATCCTGTACAATACAGATTTATTTGTTTTTAGAACTATTTGCACGCAAAACATTTAAGGCATTTTTCTCACTTAGACCAAAAAAGGATATTCTCGAACAGTGGTAAAAAAAACTATGCAATATAAATATTAAAAAATTTTTGTACGTTTATCGTACATTAATTATTATCTTTAAAATAAAATTTTATTGAGATATCTTTATTAATTTTCAAGTATCATTTAAGTAAAACTGTAAAAAAAAAAAAAAAAAAAAAAAAAAAAAAAAAAAAAAAAAAAAAAAAAAAAAAAAAAAAAAAAAAAAAATCTCAGATTTCTCGGATAACCCGAAACAAACAGTGCAAGAAAGTTGCATTTACAACAAACAGTTGACGAAAGGCATATTATGAATCATGAAAAAAATCTGAAAGTCAAAAATAAGAAAATAGTGTGAGTTCAAACTGGAAGATCGACTTTTGACATAAAAATCGGTCTTTCACAAAGGACTTAAGAAAATAATTGTTGGAATATCAGAAAATTCAATGTTCATGCTCTAAAATAGGATAAGGTGCAGAAAATGCACGCACACTTGTAAGATGATTGGTTCGGTAAGTTTACTTTCCTCACACACACAAAAAACGTGCACTCACGTTTTGAAAACAAAATATCGAGAAAAACGCGTTTACAATTTTTATTAATACATTACGATGGAGATTCCTCGTATTCTTCAAACGCTTTTCATCTCGATTAAAGTTTTACCTAATCTAAATTTTGACGTTTTAGTCTAATCGTGTAAGTTTGATTACCGCAAACTTTTTTTAAAATGGCTTTATAGTTGTTGAATAGTACTTGGTCTGGGATATGTACTGCAACTTACTGGAAGTTTTTCATCGCAACAAGAATATTTAGACAGAGTTATAGTGACGTTCGTTATATAATTGTGAATGTCTTTTCATAAAAAACCTCATCACAAAGTCGAAAATTCCAGGTTCGACTCCTGGCCGAGGTGTTTTTTTTTTCGCAATATTAATTTAATAATTTAGATAGAGGGATAAAATGGAGATTTCTCATATACGCGATGCAAATCCAGCATCCTATATGAATTACGAAATGAAAATTTCAATTCAAAATTTAGTGGTATAATTTACACTGAAAATTTTAATATATATATATATATATATATATATATATATATATATATATATATATATATATATATATTTT
>QVOA01015927.1:0-17338 GCA_014825685.1 Pseudomyrmex cubaensis
TTTTTTTTTTTTTTTTTTTTTTTTTTTTTTTTTTTGCCGCTCTCGTCGTGTGAAATTTTCGGAAATTTTTCGCGCGACACGTGTGTGCGTGCGTGTCTTACACACCTTACGCAGAATGTCTACGATACTTGGAAAACTTTGAAAAAATCTCGACAACCTGTTTTTCTATTTGTGAAAGATACAATCGCGCGGATTTGTTCTTGATCGTTGCTTTCCAAATTTTCTTTCAAATTCATTTTTACAATCAATTTATTTTACTTGTAACAATCGCGATGACGAAAAAAACGTCGAAGCATTGACGTGTACAGGTGGTTCCAGAAGTTTTCGGAAGGTCGTTTAAGCGAGTTAGCTTCTCTTTGTGTGGAAGATAAAAATCATTTTCGTGAATTGAAAGAGAACTCGAGCTGCATTTTTAACAACGATTTATAGTTCCTTGCCTTTTGAGCGCACGTAACGGTAGTTTTCCTTTGTTCACAGACTTCTAAAAAAAAAATTCTTTCCGCAGTAAAAGATGCGTCTCTGCGAACAGACGATTGAATTTGTTGCGGCCTCGTAATTTTGTCGGTTATATTTCGCGATACTTTTTCAAATTTTTCAAGCTTTTAACATCTCGCGTAACAAGTTTTGTTAAAAATACAATTTTGAGTCTTTTCTTCTTCGTCAATTTCGCGAAGTTCAGTTTTTTGGTTTCTTCGGGCCGGCGGGTGTTTCTGGAACAGCGCGGTGCAACGCTTCGAATGCAAAATCGCTCGGAAATTATCGGGAAAAGTTTGTTTTTTTTTTTCCAAGATTGAGTAAACACTCTGTTTCCATGCGAGAAAAACGTCACTTTTGTAAATTACATACACGCATTGAGAGAGACTGATACGAACTAACAACGTAGGGAATAATTCTAACTTATTTTTTTACTTTTAATCAACGTACTAGTAATTTTACAGAAAAACAACAGGAGGTTTTGCGTTTACGAAGAGAAAGAAAAAACCATGTCCGAGTATGTGTTGCGTCTTGGAAGCGACGGAGAAAACCGGCGAGCCTTTGTTTTTCGCACCTGTTACCTCGCGCCTACTGGCCGCCTCCCTCGCTTTTTCCCTAAATTTGTTGCGTTCTCACGAGCTCTAACAGCCGAGTCGATCGAGAGTCTCGACCTCTTCCCAATTTCAGAAGTAAACAAATCGAGGGCGGGGAGAGCAGCAGGCGCGAACAAAACCGCGCCGGTTCCGAGCTACAAGTTCATTATCGAAAATCTTCCCGAGCGTGTGTGTATGTGTGTCTTGAGACTAAAGGTAAAAAACAAGAGTTGCACACACGCAGAAAAATTCGAAAAAGTTTGAACTCGAAGAGAAGAATCGGGTCTGAATGCGGTCGAGGACGTTCTGTTGTCATTGGAATTTGTTTGTAATCGCGTTTTGACGTGAGTGTGAGAATTCACGTCGCGCTCGAAACGCGAAATTCGATTCGCGTGAATTCCCACATTGTCGAACGGGAACACACACATTGCGGAGAGAACCGCAAAGGTGTGTTTACGCCTCGAATAAACTATCGAATGAAGAGAGTAAGAGAAAGAAAGGGAGAAACAAGCGTGAGATAGCGATGATTAAGGTAGCGTAGTTTTTGTACCTGTTTCTACCATTTCTATATAAAATGAGTGTAAACGTTTCGTATAGGTGCACACGATAAAAAAAAGAAAAAAAAAACTTGTAACGCATAAGGAATGATGTATGTTAATGTGCAATGAATGCAATTTTGTAATAAAATGCTGACAGGCACATAACGCGCGGTTTTCATTTTCTTGTTGTTATTTTCGCGCGATTTGTCTTTGACAATTGGATTTGTGTGTTTCATTTTGCGCGCGAACGATATATTATTAATAATATTTGCGTGAATTATTCCCGTTGATGAGACCGAAAGTCTGTTTCTTCTGGAGAAGTGGAGATAATTAAAAGACCGAAAACAACTGGATGTTGGAACAATTTACGGATTTATTCTTCTATACATTTCACTGAATGTTTCTAGATTAATTTTTAGACAGCGTCGAACTTCTTCGACAAGAACAAATTGAATCGTTAACACTGTGTCTTAGGTTTCTTATTTCAAATTACAGAAATGTTCAAAGTGGTGGTTTTATTTCAACGGAGAAAAAATAAACGTGAATTATTAAAAACTTATTTGAAATAATTAAAAAAAAACTTTGTAGCTGAAAAATTTTTTGTTGACGATTCAAATGTCAGAGAAAATTAATTTTTTAAATTATTTCAATATCAAGGAAATCAAAAATAACAAAACGTTTCCTCAACTGTCCATCAAATTGACAAAAGAGTTGAAATAAAATGCGCAAGTCCCTCGAAGAGTCCGTCGAGTGATCGAAAATTTTTTTTTTCAACATCCAGGTGTGTCTTAGAGACTTTTAATTACCGCGCTTTCTTAGTGTGTTTTAAAACGAGCTAAATATTTTTTTATCTTCATTTCCGCACCTCGTTTTTCCTTCCTCCGTCTCTTCTGGCAGTTCTCCACAACCGAACGGACGGACGCTTGGATCTACCCCGTTTTACGTAAGCGGTAGAAAAAAGAAAAAAAAAACTCCGGAGAAAGCCAGAGGGTTGACGCATGCTTTCGCATCTGCATACACGGTTTGTATATATATATGTAACACACGGCACGCGTGTCGTCCGCACGTCGATTACATACGATAACCAGTTGGTGCGTACACACGCGTGTTGACGCGGCTCGATCTATTGAGGCAGACGCGTGCGATTCACGGTTTTACTTCATAAAGAAAGAAAGAGAGAGTGAGGAAGAAAGAGAAAGAGAGGGAAGACCCTCCGCCAATGAAACCGGTTTTCTCGGTCGATCCTTGATCACAAAGAAGTCGGCCGTAGTCACACGAGATTGCTGTTGTACGGCTTGGTTTCGAGCTCGACAACAATTCCTCCCGAAAGAAAAGAATTTTCTTCGCGATTGCGGGAAACTACGTCGCGTTGCGACAAATTGCAGAAGAAGAACAATTTTGACCTCGGCGCGAACTTGATTTATTTTTTTTTCCCCTCACAGGCTCTTTACATTTTTTTCCCTAAAAATTTCTTTTTCCGTCGTATTTTTACTCCGCGCCGTACTTCAACAACATTTTTATTCTCTCTCTCTCTCGCGTTTCCCCTGAACACTCACGCGCTCGCTCATTTTTAATATCGTAAAGTATGGAACATATACGCTCTCAAAAATCCGGAGCTCCGTGTTCCGCTCGGTTGGCCACAAAGACACAATTCCTTTATGTATCGGCGCTACGCGCGTGGGGGAGATTCGCGCGCGCGCTCGCTCGCTCGCTCGCATTCGGAATATACGTGCCGTATGATGCCCCTGCGCCTTCCTCCTCTTTTATGGTCTCTCCCTCTTTTTATCAGTTGCATCGCGTGCATCGCCACGGACGTTTCGTCAGGTGTTTCAGGCACCGACAAAACGCGCGGCGGAACTTCAGGACCGGTTTACGATTGCCGGGAGCCCCGCCGGCCCGGAGATCGGTTACTCTATTCTTATCAGCGCGCAATAATAAGGAGAGGATGAATCCTCTCAGCCAGAGAGAGAGAGAGAGAGAATTAGTAGTAGTAGATATTTCACACATACGCGCGAAATTTATCGACAGACTATCTTCTCGCTTAAGACGTTTCAATCTTTTTTTTTTTTTAATTTTTTTTTTTGATATTCTATAAAAGCACGCAGCTATTTCCTATGCTGGCGGCGATAACGCCCTTATTCTATTCCAGTCTCTCCATAAAGTTTCTTGCGCGCGATCCAGATACGGGTTGGACGCACCGAAGATTCCCACACTGGTGTTTCGTGTCGTCCGCATCAACGACGTGAACGAAGCAATGTATCACGCGATTATGGCGGAGCGTGTAGCCCAGGCGAAGGCCTGATAGATCTGATATGTACGCATGACCTCGCGTTGACGTCTCCGCACAGTCATACCGCATACGCACACACATCGGCCGGCTCTCTCTCTGCGTGCGTGCGATGAGGATGGGAGAAAGGCGGGGGAGCGGCGTACGAGAGCGAGGATCTTGAACTCACTCAAGCAACTTGTGGGTGTGACTGACTCATAGTACTCTACTCGATTTACTATACGCACGGACTTGTAGTACACACTCTCTCTCTCTCTCTCTCTTTCTCCTCGCGCTCTCTTACATTCCTACGCGCAGCTCCTTTTCTTCTGGTTCCTTTCTTGTCTTTCTCTTGCCCTCCTTCGGGTTATTCCTCATCATCGTGCTCTCTCTCGAAACTGAAAGGCACACAACCTTTTGAAATATTATATCGAAAGATCAACGCGCGCGATATTACGTTACTTGGTCCGCCCAAGAGAAATTTATATATTATTGAAATTGTACCAGAAGTAAAAAAATTACACCTGCGGATTGGCAGCAACTTTGGCACACGTGATATCGCTGTCTTTTTTACACTAAATCGTCCATTTCCGATAGATTTTTCTGTCAAAAAAGTTCGTTTCTATATATTGAATTTAAAAGTATTAGAAGGTTGTAATTTCGTAATTAATTAATTTTTATGTTAATTAATTTCGATTTATGTAATACGTACCGTCATATTTTTAGTAGAATTGCGCATTTCCACGCTGGAATCGGCGCACGTTTCATAATTGACGCATCTGCCATCTAGCGGTGAAAACACGAAGTCGAATCTGTCAAAGAGAATGTACAAGCTGTGCCATCTAGCGATGTAAGTCAGGAACTAAGAACGGCGCGGCAAAACTGGTATAAGTTTCTACCGCTAGATGGCGTGAACTGTACTAGTTGTCGAGGGAATTTTCGAACGTCAAAAGTGAAACAAAGTCTTGAAAATTTAATAAAGATTTGCTCTGTACATCAGACAAATGAGACAAAAAAGAATATTATGACACTCGAATAGTTTCCCAAGTCAGAACATGAATATCACCCTTCGTGAGTTTTGTTTAAAAAAACAAAAAAGGAGAAAGGGAGTAAGGTGGTAAGTTGCGAAATAAAGTAACTCGCTCGATTCTTTTTTTTTTTTTTTTTTTTTTTTTTTTTGAAAATGTCAGCCAACCGTATCCGAGAACCCTCTCGCGCCCCTCTCTCTCTCTCTTTTTCACCCTCCGTACTCGTGCTTACGAGCTTTCTTGCGAGACCTCGATTGAAAGTTTGTCGTCTTACAAAAGCCACGTATCGTGTCGCGCAAGGCTTGTTATTTTTTCTTTTTTTTTTTTTTACGTAAACTCAAAAACGCGGAATATAGACTCTACACGAATTTGTTAAATATTCTACTTCTGCGTGTGTTATTGTGTGTGTTACTGTGAGACGTTGCGCATATAAGAAGATTATAAATGAAGGGTTTAAATATTACGCTCTCGTTCAAAAAGGAATTACAAACTGAAATTTTTTTTTTATCCGCCGATCGGACCGCCGAAAGTGCTCTTCCTCCCTTACCGCATTTCTTTGAGAAAAGAAAGAAAATTCACAGGCGACGCGCGCGGAGAAAAAGATGAGAGCGGCAGAGCACCCGCGGCTTCACTTCCAAGAGACGGATTTACACAGTGAGTATTAAATACATATATAATGCAATTTAAATATCTCTAAATTGTTTACAACATCCATTAAGAGTGCGTTTCGCATTTTATATCTCGAATAATCATCAATATATATTGGTTTTTTCTTTTTTTTTTTTTTTGCGGTAGTTATTATAAGAGTTGCCACTACATTTATATTAAGTATTTATCTGCTACTCTCTCGCTCTTCTCCCCCCCTCCCAAATATGGTTTTTTTTTCGTTTTTAAAGTATAGTTTAAATGTGACTTCAGAGTTTACAATAACTTTTTTGTGTTCTCTATCTCTCTTTCACGTTCGCCTCGTGTTCTCGCCAGCACTGATTCTCCTGAATTCCCTCCCGTTTCTTTCTTTTAACACAAATTTCTTTTCAATAATCATCCCCCTCCGGGAATCTCTCGCGAAAGTGAATGGTCGCGTGAACAATTATTATATGCGTGCTCGGAAACTTTTCTTTGTTTTCGGTTTTTTTTTTTTTTCGCACACGATCACTCAATGACTTTTCTCGAACTAGCGAAAGCGTTTTGGAATCAGCTCTGCTCGACACTAGACATGAAAGGGGTACATGTTACAACAGTATATATAAGTGTTTACAATGGTATTAATAATCCAACAAGAATACATCAATGTGGCTGCGTTTAAATATTAAATGCAAGGGACCGCGAACGGGTCAATTCTCTGTATGTGTACGTGTGTGTGTGTGTTCTCTTGTACGTGTGTGTGTGTGTGTATGCAGTGGACAATTGTGTGTATACATCTCTCGAATTCTCTCTGTGAATTCTCTCTTTCTCTTTCCTCGACTTCCTCGAAATAAATATCGATGATTGATTGCAATTACGACCGCGTTACGACAACGAATGAATTCCGTTTGTTTTTTCGGCGGAAAAGAATTTTCAACATCAATTTTTCATCATCGCGTATATTTCGCGCGCGACACAAAGCCGAAGTCGAATCTCTAAAATAATACTGCCCGGAAAAAAAGGAGTTTTTGAGGAAAACCACTCAAGTTCAACAATTGCACCCGACTCTGTCGAGATTCAAATTTAAGATCAATTGTAGTCAGTAACATTGAGTAGCTTGGCGCGTGTTAAACAATTTTCGAATTAACAAACGGTTCTCTTCTTCTCGCTTGTCTTTCTTCTTCCCTTCGCGCAGACTCGAGCGAGTCGTTAGTTTTCCGCGTTGCAAAATTTGAAGGGCGTGTTTGTTCTCTCTCTCACACAAGTACACTCACACAGGTATGTGCCATTTCTTTTTTTTTTTTTTTAAATGTATCTCGCGTCACAGTTTTCCTTCTTCGAAAAATATAGAAAGGGGAGGGGCGAAACAGTAAAAAACAGAAAATAAACATACATATATGTATCGCGCGTGTGTGAAATTGGATTTCTTGTTTCCTCTCTCTCTCTCTCAGCTATGAAAAAAAGTAATAATAATAATAATAATAATAATAACAGCAGAATATATACGTTATGTGATATTTAATAAGAATATAGGTGTGTCGTGTCGGGGGCCCACACGCGTTTGTTTGTTTTTTTTTTTTTGTTTTTTTAGTTTTTTGTTTCTCAACTACATCGATAAGTGTTAGATTCTTTTTTTGGTTTTTTATTTTATATTTTACTTTACATTATACTTCGCGTTTGCTATCATTTATTATTTTATATCTCGTTTATTTACGTATGTGTAAGCAAAGCTACGTTTAAAAGGAGAAACTTAAAAATTTATTTAAACATAGGCGAGCGCGTGGTCGCGACTCTCTCTCTCTCTCTCTCTCTCTCGCGTTGTTTAAACGTATCGGATCATCGCTACGATATAAGTTGATTCTACTCGCAGAGGGCAAGGAAATCAAGGAGAAACAAACGGGGCGCGCCCGTCATCGGTACGTCCGAAGCATACGCGAAACACATACCTCGAGAAAAGAAAAAGTAACAACAATCGCGATACGCGTTTATCTTCCTGCTTCTTTTCAGCAATCATTTAAAACGAACTGTTGAAACGAAACGATTGGTTTTGTTTTCGCGACTTAAGATTCCGACGAAAATGCAAAAGCAAAAATAGAAGAAGAGCGAAAGCAAAATGAGATTTCCGAAGGATATTGTAACGTCGCGAATTAATTATTTTAATTCGACGGTTCTACGCGCGTGTGTGTGTGTGTTGTTGCAATTACTACTCCGTGCTGTGAAAGAGCGTAGCGTCGAGAAAAAAAAAAAAACAAAAAGAACGGTCGGTTTGCGAACAATCGAGAAATGTTCCCGCGAACATATCGCGTTGTGTTACTTGGACCGATCTGACACAATATATCTCGTTGCCGCGTAATCGTCCGCGTATCAACGAGGATTAGTATTTTACGTACAATTAGTTTTTTCTTCTGCGCGTATTAATTGCACACCTTGTTTCACAACACACTTAATGCGTCAAGAGTCGTTTTTTTCTTTTTTTTTTTTTTTACAGATCGTTCAACTCTTCGCGTAAGATAAGATACTTGTTTAACTTTTAATGCGGTAATAACGTGTCGGTATTATATCATAGACGAGTGTTTCTTATTTTTTTTTTGTGGGCCCCGCTCTTCTCTACTCTTGTTACAACGAAAAGCAAGCACGTTCGAACGCGCCTGTCTCTTTTTCTCGTTTATTTTTTTTTTTTTGTTTTACGTCGTTCGTGTTTTTTTTGCACAAATTTCCTCATTCTCAACGTTGTGTTCAATGAATTCTTTGTTTCTTTTTTTCTTTTGTCATTTTGCATGTATTACGCTTCGAGTTTTTTTGTTTCTTCTTTTTGCGTTAAATTATTTCATCGTTTATTTTTTTTTCATCTTATCAGCGTCAGTGCAGCAGCAACTGATCGACGATTGCGTCTATCGTTTATATATATATATGTATATATATATTTATATATATCTGTGTCTCTCTGTTTTGTATTCCAGTATATATTGTTATTTATTATGCATCAAGAGTTCGATTTTTTTATTCTCTCAAGAAAGAAAATCATCTATCTTTACGTAAAAGCGTAAAGTGGCATTTTGTGACTCTCTTAAATTCTCGTGTATTTCGTCTGATTCAAGACAGTTTGTTTTTTTTTCTTTTTTCTAGTCAAGTGTTGTCATATACGTGTGCGGACGTGTATGTGTACGTGCATGTGTGTGTGTGTGTGCGTGTTCACGTGTGTGAAGTGTGTACGATCGTTCGTTGCGTGAACGAGATTTGTCAATTTTTCAAATTTACATTCACAAAGAGGAATACCGGTTGCAGCGATCGTCGTATTTTTTTTTTGTTTTTTTTACTTACTCGCATCGCGTCGCAAAGTAATCGCACGCTAATCGATTGTTACATATGAGACGATTCTCGCGAATGACTCGAAAAACTATATAGTTTGTTTTTTTTTTTATATCCGTGACAGAAACGTATGGTATTTCATATGCGAACGTTCGGTCGAGACAAACGTGGTTGTTTTTGTTTCAAGCAAATATCAATATATGATGATCGCGTATCGTATGCGTCGCGTATCAAAGTAGTTCGAAAATTTTGTTTTTTTTTTTTTTTCCACATGTATGCTCGGCGCACATTGAAGCTGACATTGTTTCGTTTCTTCTGTTAAATGTTATTACAATATTATCCTTCTTTTTTTTTTATCTTATTTTTCCCTCCTGTTCCTGACTCGGGAAACTGAGAGCTTCAGAAATGTAGGAAAGCATGAGATTTGTTTCCTTTGTTTTTTTTTTTTCTTTTCCTTTAAACATGCCATCTAAAGCACTTCGCACAGTCTCTCCTTCGCTCCCGCACAAAGATCTTACTCGTTTAACTGCTCTCAGGCTCGTTAACTGTCATTTTACTCAAATTATATAAAGTTTCTCATTGTCCTAATGCATTTTACGCAATAACAAATCTACAAAAATATAACATTTTATCTTATCATATCTCATTATATTATCTCAATAATCTTTCTCTCTCTCTTTCTTTAAGATGCTTTAACCACTCCTCGCGCGCGCGCACGCGCGCCCCCTCTCTCATCTTAATTAATCATCATTTTTCCTTCGTCGTCCTGTCTTGTTATTTCACATCATCATCATCATCATCTCTCGGTAAAAAAGAATCTTCCTTTCCTTCCCGATCTCTCTTTGGTAGAAAGTCTTGCGGAGACTGTTCTACGCATAAATAGTAAATATTTTTTTAACATAATCATCTTCTCTATTTTTTTTTTTTTCACAATGCGCGATAAACACGTATAATACGCGCGCCCCTATAGATTCTCATTGTATGTACAGCGTGTATCAATCGCACTGTGTGTCATTTCTAAAGCAACTGTTCATATTATTTACAATTAAACAAAGAGTGTTTTACAAGTGTGTCAAAATACGCTACATTAGACGCTTTGCAATTGCTTCAAACGCGATAAGGATTTTTTTGTTTTTGTTTTTTTGGGGTTTTTTTTGGTTTTAATAAATCTCTTTTATTAACAAAACAAAAATACGTGTGCGTGCAACGCACATCTTAAATATATTATTATTATATATTAATTTGTAATACGTGTCGGAACAAGAACGTACGAAATATATTAGAAAAAATACAAATTCACGCAAAACTCGGCGATAAAAGTCGAATCAACATTGTTGCAACTAAACATTTCTTTTAGTAGAAAAACATTTAGAACATTTATCACGCTTTGTTTTTTTTTTTTAACCAACTAACACACGTGTGTCGCGTAATGTAGCATATTTTTTTTTTTCCAAACAATATGAGTCTTCCCGTAAGGACGTGACTTTTTTCTTTTTTTTTTTTTTCAAACGAACGCTCCTTACGCGCGTCGTCCTTACGGCAAATCTCAAGTCGACAAGATTTTCAAGTCCCGTGGGGACACATTTGATTTGATTTCTTTGCGTTAGATCATACAAGGCAAGTGTAGCAACAATTGCGTAACAATCTGTTACTAAACTGTGACCTCTCTTCGACAGAATGAGAAAATGCTTCCAACGGTACATGATTTAACGCGAAGAAATATCGCGTGCGCACACCGCAGACTTTAAAATAGAAACGCTCTCCGAATCTCAACTTCGGTCATTTCGGTAATAGCATTCACGCAATTCTTTAACGCAACAGCAAATAAATATATATTACCTAGATTTGCGCGAACGCATGCACGCGCACTTGTGTGTGTGTGTGCATGCGTTCGCAACGACATAACATACATTTATGTACATATTATTGTGGTACGCTTTGCACTTTCATTCCTCCCGCACTCTTGGTCAACAATCGCACGTGCATCAATTTCTCTCTCTCTTTCTCTCTCTTTCTCTCGCAACTTCTCTCAACCGGAGACTTGGAGATACACACATATCATACACACAGGCACAACTTACGTATAATATATATATTTATATAATATATATATATTTATACGGGAACTCTAATCTAAATCATATTTATATGTGGTGTATAAATATATATTTTACCTATATGAAAAGCATCAGTCTCCATGTGCTGGCGACCGTCTCAGTGCCCCGTCCGGCGCGTGTGTGTGTACGTGTGAATTTCTATCTACAAAAGTCATTTAAAAGCGCGCGTGCGTGTGTGTCGTTTCAATATGGCGTTTGTTCAACACTTTGTCCCCGTTGCTGTTCGCAGCCTTGTTGGCTTTTGTTTTTTTTTTTTTTTACTTTCCTCCCCGCGGACAGATCTCGGAAACTCTCCACTGAGACGGGCTCGCAGCGAGCATTTCATATAATACCGGAAAATATATATTTTCGTGTAAAAAAAATAATCACACTTTTTAAGAATTAAATACTTATAGCAGCTGAGACGACTTGTTTTTTTTTTCTCTCTTTTTTTTCGAGTAGTAAAATTAGCGCACGCGTACTTTAATCAGTCGAGTTCTATTCGATTAGTTTTTTTTTCTTTTTTTTTAAATAATCGGCGAGCGCGGATAAGCTCGCTGCGGAATTTTTTTTTCTTTTTTTTGCTTTTCGTCCTTAGTTAGTACGAGCGCGATTTTTCTTTGTCTTTCTATCTTACATAAATGGTACGTTTTGGCAGTGACGACATTAAAAAATCGCGTACATGTCACGAACGGGTGAATCTTCACCCTCCAACGGCGTACCGTATAACCGCCGGGACGCCGTCGAGCGAAGATTTCTTTGTCTCCTATCCATTAGTGCAATATTTGGCCCCGTAAGAGCTTTGGAACCATTGCGCACGTAACATTTGCGTTAACTGTCCGCTCTTTCCTGATCTGAATTCATTCAAGATAATAATTAATTGAATTTTTTCATCAATGCCAGAAAAGAAACAAGACCGAAATTTGCAATGCAATTTTGATCACATCTTAGGAATGTAATTACAAAAATCCCCAATGAATTATTTGAAATTGAAAACTGATCAGAAACTTATGTTTTTATTTTTGTAATACACAAGAGAAATTGTTTTGTTTTTTAAATTTTCTGTTATATTTCATTCAACTTGAAAAAATAATACCGCGTAATTATTTTTGCTGGCAGACACACTCTCAAATGTTACCTGTGCGCAATCGTTCAAAACATATAAGTAAGATTCTTAGCAGTCTTGAGTCACGATCCGGGAGTAATAGTAGGTTTGTTCGCGTCGCATGCCCCAACGTGCTCCTATTCGCTTTAACGTGCTTTAACAGCGAATTTGATAGCACAGGTTATCAAATTCGCTATTAAATTTGATAGCACAGGCTTGACAGCACTAGTGCGCGCTGAATGCGACTTTTGTTTTTATTGAAAAAGTTCATTGAAAAAGTTGCATTGAAGTTTTATTGAGAAAAACTCGCGTTGGAGCGAGCGGGAGCATGTTGGGGCATGCGACGCGAACAAGCCCAGTCATTTCTTTTGAAAATTTTGTCTGTTTCGTGTGTGTGTAACGTATGTATGTGCGTGTGTAACGTATGTATGTGTCTGTGTGTAAGTGTAACGATATCTAATTTTCTGTAGTAATGAGCGGCGCATCGCCTTGCCCCTTCTCCATGCCCTTTCCGTTTTCCACTGCGTCATCGAACTGCTCTGTCGCGGGCAGCGCGTCTTTGTGTTTATGAACCTCGTTTTGATCAGTTTGAGTAGTCTCGCTAAAATAGAGAGCGCATCACAAACAGATTACAGTCAGATGATCAAATGTCCCTGTGTGTACTTAAAAATTGTTTAAATTTTTTTGTCGCATACACAACAAGTTTAAGTTGTTCAAAAAAAAAACCAAAAAAAAAAAAAAAAACCAAAGCCAAAAATTACTCATAAACATGGTATGGTCGTACGTTACGTTGAATCGAAAAAGTCTTTGCAAGTTGTTCGCACAAATTAACGAAATGTAGGTAATTCAATTTACAACTGATTTACACAACATTGGGTTGTCAAATGTGCAGAAACACTTAAAACACTTACTTATAATCGGTGATTCCGTCTATAGTGATACGATTTTTGCTATCTTTCTTTTCGATTTCTTTGTTCTTTTTGAGAGGAGCTTTCTTTTTAGTGGTCACCTAAACAGTTGATAAAGATACACAGTTCGTCCAGCAAAGCAAGAACTCTGTTTCCGGATTCGATTCCCGCGATATAATTTTGTTTCTTTTTTTTTTTTTTTTTTTTTTTTTTTTTTTTTTTTTTTTTTTTTTTTTTTTTTTTTATTTGCGTTTTCTTTCCACGTCCGACGGTAGCAGGCACACGATTCACTCCGCGTGTTTGAAATCTAGCGATGGAGTGTGCGTGCGGGATCGCGCGAGGAAGACCGTATTTAAGCCCGCCAATAGACGTTACCTACGAAAAAAGAGTTCACTTCAAACTAATACATGTCAAATCCGTCGTGTAAAATCATTTATACACGCAACATGTTTGCATGTTTTTAATTCTCCTAAAAATATTTACATTTGTAAACAATACGCAAGTGATACGTATATTGTTCGCAGGATATGCCGTGATCCAAGTGGATTCGCAGGCACCGCGTCGATCATGTGTCTAACATGAACGAAGCGATTCGACATCCCGAAGAAGCGACACCTGCTTGCTTGAACGCGGACCGGAGTCCAAGTTGCGCCTTTGACATTGTCTAACGTTTCTTTTTTATTTATGCGATACTCACCTCTTTTTGCTAAGAACTCCCTCCCCTTTCTAAGAAAGAAACCCACATGTGTTCTCTTTTATTTCAAAGCAAAGTATCCCGAAATGCCTAATCTCGCCGGAAACAATCAATAAAAATGATAATTGCGTTCATCGACGTAAACTGTATTTGCAAACTGTATTAGCAAATAATAAAATATTATTAAAAAAAAAAAATAAAATATTATATCAAATAATAAAATATATAATAAAATATTATATCAAAAATATTATATCAAATAATAAAATATTATATCAAGAATTTGGGAACCAAGCTGGATGTACAGGCAAAATATATTTATATTATATTTTTTTAACGTGTAAACTGTTATCAAATTGTAGTTATAATTTACACGTCCAAAACAATTATATATATATAAGTTTGTAATGTTATATATGTAATATATTATATATAATAATTTTATACATATAAAAAACTTTATATAAATAATTTTGCATATCTATTGTTTGGCTCTTAAATTCCTAATTTTTGATCTGGCTTATATTTAATAAAGCCATTTATGTAAATCTGTTGAATTGAAAACATAAAAAGAAAAGTGATGATACTTAGAATGTGTTGTGAAAAAATATATGATTTTTAAGGAAGAAACAGGAAACACTTTTGGAAACTATGCAATCGTATATCTGTTACGCCGATATATAAAAAAAAGTATACATAAATGAATATAGTATAAGTATACATAAATCAATGATTAATCAAAAATTTGATTAAAATAAAAAATTAAAAAATTTGATTAAAATTTGATGTGTAAAATTTGATTAAAATATCATTTTGTTGTGTAATAAAGCTTTTGTCTCGGCTAAATATATTGCGAAGAAAACGCTTTATTCGAGCGCGATAAAGCGTTTTCTTCGAGTAAACAGTTTCCTCGAGCGGCAACTTAAAATAAGGAGTTTAGTTAAGGTACTCGGAGATATAAAATGTACAGAAATCTTTATTTTTTAACTGTCCATACTACATAGAAAAACATGCAAATGCGGATAAATGATAATTAAGATAAAATCACAAAGCTATAAAACGGATACAGACATATAAATTGTTGCGTTCAGCAAGCACTTGTTCAAGAACAAGTTGCTTTGTGTCACCAGAATTTAGAAGCTCTTAATTTATTTATAAAACAAATATCGAGATAACATTTAGCAATTGTCCTGCTGAACGCGGCCAATGTAAAATACGTATTTTCTTTTTATCAAACACTACATTTTTTCAAAAAGAATTTCGCCATAAGAGCGCACAGTAGGGTATTTGCATTCAAAAGCTGATCAAAATTATTTTTGTTTTTTATCATATCTAATCTCTAAAACATATCCAATCCCTTTTTTTTTTTTCAGTTAGTTCTCGGCTACATAAAATATCTAATTCCCATTTCAGTTTCAGGCATTGTTCAGCTATATAACATATCCTATCCAATTTCTTTTCAGATATTTTTCAGCTATATAACATATCCTATCCCATTTATTTTCATGTATGTTTCAACTATATAACATATCGCATGTATTTTCCGATATATGAAATAGATAAATATGCAGAATAGGGTAGACCCCTTCGATTGCCTTCTCGTTCACATATGTTATAAAGATTATCTTCTTGAGTAATATGAAGGTTTTAGCCGTCGCTCATTGTTTACTAAAAAGTTATAAGCATGAATAAACTATCGTTCTTCGACACCGTGTACTTTTTAAAAGGAAATGTGTAATGTTTATGTTGCCAACTATATGTGTTAAGGATTTTCACGTGCCGCTGAAACTGATCGTTTGAGCGACAAAAAAAGTCATGTGATGATTTTTGTCGTTGAACTATTGAACAAAATAATTGGACTCAGGAAGCATTCCTGTTTTACTCCAGAGTGGATGGGGATCGGTGCCGTCCACCTGTCGGCCGTGCGCACACGCGTTAGCCTTCGTACATAGAGCTTCACAAATTAATCACTAGGCACTAGGCGAAACAAGGCACTCCTTACTCAGCTCGAGTAAGGGCACGGCGAATCGTCAAAAGACCAATTCAAACGCATTATTAAATAGATCCAGCCACGCCACGACCACCTCGCCTCGGGACGGCTTGCGAAAAAAAAACGGACCCGTGGAATTCTCGTCGCGAGAATTTCCTGCAAGACGAAATTGTGCTTGTAGCACTCCTCGTCTCGCGGGAACCTTTTGGACGGGACTCAACTTTCGCCGTCCAATAAAACATGGCAAAACGTAAACGTTCGAATGCCATTAGAAAATGCCAATAGAAAAATAGCCAAAAAAACACAGATGCGTGTTCAAATAATAAGAGACGTGGATTCTTTAGAAAAAGAATCTTTTTGCGCCGGGGCAGGTGATCGGCCCCGGCACTAACAATGCGATATCTGCGTCGTTACAATCTCCGCTCGCGTATTGGCTCTGAGTGTTCCGCCGGGAGACCGCGCCGCATTCGCGTACTGCCGCACACCGGACACGTGCTCCACGTAAATGTCCCGCGACCAGCGAATGGTATCGGAGACCATAAGCCGGTGCATTATCGCTGCATACTTGTTTGAAACACACAACAGCTCCACATAAATATCCTGCGACCAGCGAATGGTATCAGAGACCATAAGCCGGTGCATCATCGCTGCACCGAAACTACTTGTTTGAAACACGCAGCAGCTTCAACATTTCTCCGATCCCATGAGCCGAGGGAGCCGACGACATAATCTCGCTATTCCACTACCTTCACCTCTCTCCAATCATTCTTCAAATCTCCAAGCCCTTTGCCCCGCGGAATTACTCACGCGTCGAAGACGACAATCCACCTCTCGCTTTGTGAAGAAATCCGTGAGGAAAGCTAAGTCACCTTCGTTGAACCTAACCTGGTCTGGCTCCACGACGTCAGCGCCATCCAACGGCAAACCGCCGCGGTGGTAAAGCTCGGTGAATTACCCATGCACCCGATCTTTCTACCTTTCAATAGATCCCTCTGTACTTCTTCCCTTACCATATAAACCGGAGTTCTCCAATTCACTCCCAATAACTACCTTATGTATCTTGTGTTATTTTGTATCCTCTTCATGCTATCCCACCTCTTTCATCTCCAAATCTCTACCCTGTATCCCACTACCGACCATACCAATGCATCAAAACAAGAGCTGCTGCAGATGATCTCATTATACCGCAATGCTGATCAAGAGGCACGGTAGTGCCTCGCGCCAAGTTCACGCGCAATGAAGTCGCGCGCGAACGGAGCGGAAACTCCGTGCCTCTATTACGCGAAAATGAGAATTTTGCGTTCCTCGTTATAGGTTAGGTTATAGTTAAACGTAACTTACCTTTTTAAAAAAAAAAGGTAAGAACAAGCGCCAAGTACACGCACAACACGTATTGTCTTTAAAAAACTCTGTTATACAAAAGAAGTGATATCAAAAGGTAGCACCAAGTAAACTTTTGTTTGTTAAAATTAATAAAAGTTATGTACGTTATATACGTAAGTTATATACGTTTAACGCGGAACGGAATTATTGTGCAGTGAATGAATGAAATGACTCAAAACACTACCGTCACAATCTCTTGATTTTCTTTTTCTCTCTCTAATTCACACTTCCTGTTTTCTTTCTCTTTTATTCTTTCAGCGTACATTCTATATTAATTATTAATTATATTATGCCATCTGTTAGCAGGCATACGAACATGCACAAATTCC
>QVOA01015948.1:0-25339 GCA_014825685.1 Pseudomyrmex cubaensis
GCTATCCGTCCGTATGAACTTATGACTCACCTCAGGAACGAAGATCTAGCGCATACGTTTTTAAGACAGTTCAGTTCAAGTTCGCTGTTCTGACAAGCAACACCTCTCTCAGTTTTATAATAAAGCACATCGCAGGAAACATACCGTATTTATTTATTCCATTACGTGGCTATCCGGCACATATTTTTTTTATCGAAAGAGAAAGAAATCTAACAGAAATTTTAACAGAAGAGAAAAAAGAGAGAGAACAACGCCTGAATAAGTTAAAATTGAACTATAACAAACGCTAGGTTTACTTCTGTTTGCTACAAGTAGCATCTCATTTACTTCAAACACGTCATGTGACTCAAAGATATTCTGTCTCGGATGTTAATGACATCTCGGTCTTTCACAAACATAACAACGAGACGTAACGACGATGTTCGCGTGACATTATTTTAGTAATAATACCGGTGAGTTTGACGTTGCGGATAAACAGAGTAAATGTTAATACTACGAGGCAGTGTGTGCGTGTCGTACAATCTACCGCGAGCTTTATTCAACCGCTACGCCACTGTAAACGCGTTTACGATCCTAACGTGGGATGGATTTACTTTAGCTCGGTTATGGCACCGGGAACGCGCGAAGAATACACGCAGACTTTGTCTGTGTAACAAGTTTGCTGCCAGACGACCATTATGCGTCCTGCAGTTTCATCCCGTTGTTGTTGCCGCATGATTTGATACGCGTGCGACTTGAGCATCAGCAATTTGATCATCGTACGCGGAAGCTTATCGAGGGAAATAACGCCAGTAGATTTACGTTTATTCGATGAATCAAGAATAATTTGCGGTGGCAAGTGCGTCTGTCACGATTATAAGACAGTCGTTGTAAATTACACGCTAATAAATCTATTTCAAAAACTCAGAAAAATCTTTTTCAAAAATCTATTTCAGAAAATATTATATTGCAATTTTATTGGTAAATGTTCTTTATACCGTATTATTGTTGCCACGAAGAGAAAATTTTATAAATACTCTTCTCTGTATATTCTTATTATATATTCTCGGTGGATTGACAACTTTCTGATATTTTGAATAAAAATAAAAATAAACAAACGGACGCTAAATTTTGCTAAATAGACTTTATTAATTGTCTATTATTAATTAATCAATACTTTAAATCAAATAAGCGAATGTGAAATAATAATCTGGCGAAGAGAAAATTCTTTTTTTTTTTCACTTTAATTCTATCAAAAGAAAATTACGCCAATCTTTTTCAAATTTAACGTCAGTTTTTTTTTTTTAATTTTATTGTTGGTATTTGTGAATTTTGAATGATAAAAAAATATAAAAAAAAAAAGAACAAGATGGAGAATAAAGAACTTAATTAATAATTAATAAATAATTAATTAATAATTGTGCGTGGCCCCTATACGCGTCGTACGCACACATCTCATCACATAATATATTCAAATGACATTTCGTCTAAACAAAAGGTACTGTCGCCGCCTAAATATCACTCTCGTAATTAGTTTTGCCCAGAAGTTACATAGCCTCCTCTCACCGGCGCGCGTTCTCTGTGTCACCGCTTGCGCAATCTACGAATTGTGTGAGTGCGCAGTGTGACGAGTTCGTACGTATATATACATATACTCACACGTACACACATAACATACGAGTACATCATTACCATAACCTTGTTCGCACGCGAGCGGCCCTTTTGCACCATATACGCTCCTCCTTGGATCTCCTTCCTTTGACACCCGTGCGTCCTGTGGCCAATGACGGAGCCTCCGGAAACCCCACCGTAATTCGATATATCGAGGGTCCCGGGTGCGACGAGGTGATATCCCTGTAAAAAGGAACTGACTTGGTTAAGACAGAAAGAGAGAGAAAAAGAGAGAGAGAGAGAGAGAGGAGGGGAAAGGGAAGACGCCCTGGCCTATTTCTTTTGCCTTCCTTTTTGTTTGTCTTCTTCGTCCTTTTGCTCTCCCTGTGAACTAGCCTCTTCGCTGAGCTATACATATACGGTAGCGCGTAGATTAGAGGTAGCAATGCTGCTGACGAAGAACAAAACTATCTTGCGGGAAAGGTATCTCTTGCCACGATGAGACTGAACATCCTGTGTTACGCGTCGTCTACGTCTTCAATGGTATTAGTAAAATCTTTTATACTGACGGAATAAGTTTTTGTAGTTAAAATCTCTTTTAAGCACCATTCTTTACATAATTTTGCGCGCGTGCGTGTGTATGTGTGTGTGAGAACTGAAAGTTGTATAAAATAATTTTTATCATTTCTTTTTTGCGCACGGACGGCGCTAACGGATAGGGCTTCTTATGGAAAATGGAAAGATATCTGGATGAAAAATAACGCAGTTACGCAACACTTGCTTCCATTACCGCTGCCGCAGCCCTTTCGTAACCCGCATGATCCCCACGAGAAAGGAAACCATTGTAAACGCGGTGGAACGTTAAATGTGCAACGGGGCAAGTAAGGGCCTTTGGTAGGTGCGACTTAACGTCGCCCCGCCCGCCCGGAGCATGTAAAATAATACCATCCTCGCCCCCACTTATCTGTTCCTTTACACACGGAAAGTGGATGACGCGCCATTCGAAAAACGATACCGATGACACCGATGTAAAGCCGCGCTAGGATCGCGCGATCATCCGATAAAATCTCGGTTTTCTCTGAAGTCCATTCCGTACCTGCGCGCCGCCGAAGGATGCGGGGAAGGTAATAAAGGTGGCGGATGGTGGCGGTGGCGAGGTAAAAAAGGCGGACGAGTAGTGACGGGGCGGAATGCGCTCGACGGAGGGATGCACTCGAGCGCGCCGCTCGACCAGCTGTGACCCGAATCGCTGAGACATCTTAATAGAACGTTCTCCGTTCCGGAAACAACTTCAAGTGGCGTATCGCCACGTTTATTATGTCACAATCGCACTGGCCGGGGTCAGCTGTGTTTTCTGCTCGTCATTGTACACCATCGATCAATCGCAGAACCGGATCAAACGCTTGAAAGAAAAAAAACAAAACAAAAACCATTCCGCGTTGACTCTGACCCCCATAGATATTCAACTACGAGATTACATCGCGATATAGAATGACCTTTACACTCAATGTAATATATTGTCTTGAAATTTATGGTTCGCCTGAGTATGATTGTCTCTGAATAGCTTCCATTATTGGAAGCCGGTCGGAACTGCCCTTTTCGAACTGCGAAACACATTTCACTGCGATGTAGTGTTTAATTTTTCTTGAAAGATAAATTATCTGTTCGAAACGATTTATCCCTCCTCTCTCGTTTAATATATATCTTCTTTCGGCACAGGAGAATTGAACGCCTGAGAATATTAATTAGTTGCCCGAGCGGCGCGATGAAATAAAGTATCTAAAAGGATCGAACAAATATCTGATGAGCAACATCGATCTTGATAGGATCTAAACAGCGCCGACCCGTTAACGTCGGCTTTCCTTTAATTTCCCGATGATAGTCGTCCCGGAGCAGGGATGTTGTCTCGCCTCAAACGTAGCGGAGATCGTCTCGGCGAGATAGCAAGGTATTCGGAACAAAGGTGAGGCTTGCGTGTCGTTTCGAATACTTTGTGTACATTCGCGCGGTGTGTCGGCCCGCTCATCTCTGCATTCCACCGTACTCGTGTGTGTGTGTGTAAGTTTGTCTTTCTCCGAAACTTCGAAATTCGTGCCGATTCTTCGACGGTTGTCGACGATTTTTTCTAATGACCGACGGTTGCTTGCTCCGCACTATCTTCATCTTTTTCGGCGTCGCTAATTAAGTAGAATTGTGTACGGTAAACGCGACCACTTGAGTTTTTATCCGATTTCACGGTGCGAATGGTGCTCTTGTGTTTCTATCGATCACGATACGCGCGAGAGGATTCAATCTTTATTTTTCACTTAAAAAGAAGATTCACCGGGGAGAAATGACCGGCCCACTGGTCTCGCGGTCCGAGTGCGGAAATTGCTAACATGGGAATCCCGAGTTTCGAATTCGCTCTCAATACTTTAGGATTTTTTCCGGTTCCTTTCAATCGAGTTGTTCTATTTAAAAAAACGAACTGAATCGAGCCTCCAATAATTAATTGAATGTATTCTCAGCTCGAAGTGTCATGCGCACTTCCGGTGGTTCGGCGAACTCCATCTAAAATTTATAGGTCCATTTAAATCATCTCTTTAAATGTCTTTCCGTCGAATAAAAGTGCGAATATATGTGGGGATGAAACAAAATAGTTTAAGTAAAATAATACGGGATAAAGATTTGATATAATATTCAAAAATATACATGTTCAATATAAATAATACAAGTGTGTTCTCGCTCAAGACCTGATCTTGACTCTGTTTTCAAGCGTTTTGCCGTTACCTTCCGTTTTCAAGAGATGTTTGTTCTGTTTTCGATCTGTCCAAAGTTTCGATTTCGATTTTGTAAACTGATCTCAGAGTGATATAAAATATTTAAAAATTCTGATGTGTTAATTAATAAAAGGACGTATCTGAACGATGTGCAGGGTCTCTTGCAAAATTTTTAAATATCAACTGAAACTGAGGATTCCTATTCTTATTTTTTTTAATTATAAAATATTTATCTCTACAAAATATCAACATACATAAATATACGTTATAAACGGTTTGAAAATGCAAGATATAAATAAGTCTTTCCTACATATAAATATCTAATTTGTAATTGCATAGAATGAAAGTTCTCTCATACCGCGCGCGAACTCGACACATGATACGGCTAAATTTCTAATCACAAAGCGAGATATCTGATTGCTTTAACATTTCTGATGCAAGGCGGGTGTAATGATACGTAAAAGGTAAGAACAGTTTTCATTCATGACGCAGCATCATCAAACTGCGAAATCGAGAAAGCCTCTGGTGAGTAGGATCGCCTCCGTCGTATTTCCTCGTTTTACGCAACACATCTCTAATCGTCGTAACGCTGCTTCTACCCACCGCGCCACATATCTGCATCGTGACTCCATCACCGCAAGGAAACAAAACGCGCGCTCGCGCGCGCGAGATCGCGATGTGTTAAGGTAAGAAGAAGATGCACTTGCGAGAAGAGAAAGAAATGCCGAAAGAAAGAAAGAAAGAAAGATGTTCATCGGCCGAGCATCACGTGGCTTTCGGGTACCCGGTGTGTCTCGCTTATTAAGGCGTTTAACGCGCGCCATATAATCGATTATTTATAGAGATATTTAAGATCCTCCTCCTCAGTAAGCTGTCCCCGACGGACGATATCGCGAGGAGGCTCGGACGCGAATATCCGAGCTCGGAGAAAGAGAGAACGTTCGTCGGCTTTATTACCGATTTTCGTGTGCGGGACGGTCGCACACACACGTGCACACATGTGCAGCACGTTCTTGAAAGCGCGCAGGTTGGACCGCTTTTTATTGGGGCGCGCGGATTGTATTTTTTTCCCGCGCGCCCGGACACCCGCTGGTCGTCCCCGTGCGCAAGAAGGTACCCGCGCTCGCCCCCGTCGGGGAGTGACCGGGCGCGTTTCGTAATTCCCGCGTTAGCGCCGATTTATCATCCTTATTAAGCCAATCTACAGGCCGGTGCCCCGAACGGCACCTCCGAGATAGGAGGACGTACATATGCATATGCGACCGTCGTCGTCGACGCTGCGTGCACATGCGACGCCTGAGCGCGATGGCGCGCGCACGTGCACACCGCAAAGTTATTTCCGCGGGAGCGCGCAGCAAGTGAGAGTGAGACAGAGAGCGCGAGACGGAGAGCGTACCGTTACCGGGGAGTATCTCTCTCTCTCTCTCTCTCCTCGTGCGCGCTTTCGTCTTTATTATGGCACCCATATACTCACTAATGACTACCCGAGAGCAAGAACCGCGGATATACAGCCGCCCGTGGAAGTTACGATGTCCCCGGCGAAAACCGTTAGTAATTGTGCGCGCGGTGATACAGTTGTTAATCTACGGAGGACTCTCGGCTAATAACAAATAACGAAGGGTCATCCTGCGTCATCTCACGAAGAACTCCAGTTCTGCCGAGATCAGAGGCGATCAGAGCAAAGTCGGACGACGACCGATCCGGGAACGGTATCCGTTGGCGCATTACGTTTATCTTCGCCATAGAGAGATAGCTGTGATGGTTTTATTTCTTTGGCGATTCTATGGCGATTGGAAATCGTGAGCTTCGCGAGGCGAGCGTCGTTATGTTATAAATACAGAACGTCACAGTATCCCACACAGCACACTTTATCGTAAAGACATCTGACAGATATTTTTGGGATATTATGTACGATATCGCAATATTCATAGGACATCTCAAAGTGATCTAGATATCCAGGAGATATCCATAAGATAGCACAAATGTCCGTCTCTGTGATATCTTACGGATAACATTGTTAGATATCCCTCGGATATCCAACAGATATCCGAGGGAAATCTGGAATATTGTAGGAAAAAAGATATCTATAGATATCCCTTGGCTGTGCATAAAATATCTCACGATATCCCATTATAAAATCCCGGATATTACTTATTGAGATATCTCTGAGATTGCACTTGAAAATCTGGATTATTTTGGGATATCTCTAGGATAAAGTGTGCTGTGTAGGATGTATCGAATGAAATGAGTTACGTAAACTGCGGCGAAGAGAGAGAGAGAGAGAAGCGAATATTTTGCGTTAAACGCAATTTACGCGCGTTTAAGATTGCATCGAATAACTCCGTTAATTGTGCTCTCTCTCTCTCTCTCTCTCTCTCTCTCTCGGCAAGTGTTTAAATGCACGTAATCGTCGTATCGACCTGGGAGCGCGGTATGTTATATACCGATCTAGTTTATTTCGATCCCATTATTTTCCGCCGCTAAGAAATAAGGCGCGTGTTTAAACCGTTAATGAAACTACCGACGCCGCCACGTATCGACCATAAATAGCCGTACCCACTCAATTATATATCGTCTTGAGGAAGCCGACGCTCTGTACGCCGCATCTCCGAACACACTTAACGTCTTTGCCGTATCGTTGCGAAAATGTGGCTCGGAACACGACACGAACGCGAGCTCGAAATAAAATTGATTTCCACGTCGAATCCGCGAACGATACACACACGGCTTGTGCGTGCACTCCGACAATTTATAGAACGAACGATATTCCACACGAACAAAGAGCTTCCTCACGCGCGCGTCAGAGTCATCTACGAATATGGAAGATTCCGTGACGGACATAACCGTGTGTGCGTTTGACTTCCTTTACGAGCTCCTCGAATCCCCCGTTAACGATCACCGAGAGCCATGGAAATAACCAATCACGGACGATATCATGCCCTTGAGGATTGTCAGTAATTATATCTAAGCGCGCGCGCGCGCGATCGGACGATAACTCGTTTTCCGCAAGAGCGCGAAAGTAAGTTCCGAACGCGCGAGTTATAACGTATTACGTTATCGCGATTGCTCGCAGCAGTCGGCACACGCTCGACCGTATCGAAAGGAGCATTTAGAGCGCGCTTAGGGAAAATTATCGTTACACCTACCGAGCACGCGTTTCGATTTTCCCCTCACAGACGCGGATATCACACGGTATCGTTTTAAACGTCTTACGGACGCTGATTGCCATCCTATATTACACGGCGGAGGAACTTAGTAATTGGCACACCATTACCGCCGTCCACACAGTCGGCGTCTAAAGGAAGATTTACTTACGCAAAGCCTGAGCTGAGCTCGGGTATGAGCGCTTGCTCGGGAATTAAGCCGTTGCGAGAAACCGTCGCGAATAGCTACATTAGTTACTTTTGTGCGCACCGAAATGTTTAATCCTCAGTCTTGATTAAATGACTCGCGGAAACCTTAATTATACAACACTTTGCTACTTAGATTATTATTTTTTTTTTTTTTTACCTTCGAGCACGCTGCATTGAGATAATCGTTTCATCATCTTTAACAGAACTTTAAACTCTTTCTCTCTCTCTCTCTATGACAAAAAGTTTCAGCATTACACGGACGCTTACATTTTATTTTTTCTGGCGGGCAGTTTTCCTTCAACTTGTTTTGCCAGTAGAAGGCCATTTCGGTGCGTCTTGTTCGAATTAAAATATTAAAAAGCTAACAAGACGGGCAGACAAAATTCCTTCGGAAAATAACATGTCGCGTGTTGTTTGTCGCCGGACACCCGCGTGCGTTCGCGAAATTAAATTACATATCTCGCGCACCCAGCTTGTAATGATAATCACCAACCGCGGCGCGAAAGCGTTATAATATTAGACTTTAGCGCGAAACATGCACTTACCTCTCTCTCTCTCTCTCTCCCTTGCGAGATTTACCAACGCTGGAATGCAGCGCGTGCGGCGTTTTAAAGGACTCGTTAACCAAAACCGAGGAACCAATTACTACGCGGCCCCGGCAGCGTAGCGGGTATTACGCGTCCGCAATTAATTATACAAGCGCATCCGCGAGATGCAACACACACACGCGGCGGTGGCGGCGGCGGCGGCGGCTGTTCGGACCCCGGTCCGAAAGAGCCGCATTGAGAAACTTTCGACGAGATAATCCGTACCGGTTCTGCAAAGGCAACGGTGTTGCATTAATGGCTCGTCCGCCGCATAAAGCCACCTGATCGGCTCTTTCGAAAACGGCTTAATACGGCCGGTCGCCGCCGCTTGATTTTAACCTAGTATCTTGTATCTTATAAATTCTTTATAAAAATATATAAATACAAAGCGGCTTAAGAGAGAAGCGTCCGGACACCTTGGCGAAATTATTGCCGCAGATAATAACGCGCCGACAAAGAGTTGAAAATCGTGAGAAAAATATATTTCTCTCGCAGCGATGCCAATTACCTTGAGTTGTGTAACGTGTGTGTATCATGGGGAACACTTTCCTCGCGCGCGGATAATACAGTTTGTAAATGAGTGCGCGTCTACTTATACTCGCTATGCAAATATCGCGCGCCAAGAAACATCACGACGTGCAAAAGAGCTGCAACCGAGAAACTTTGGGCGAGATAATCCGCGCAGAAACTGACAAAGCTGACCGTGTTTCGCTAATGATCCGACTTACGCGGACTTAAACCGTTAATCGACCAGATTGGATCAGATATATTTTTGTTTCTTCGACCGGCTTCTGCTTGTTATATAGGCGTAATTAGGTTTTTCGCTTAGTTAACTACGTTCGTATAGTAAACAGTTTTATGACGAGTAATTACGACCAATTACGAAGGATTTCAATATTCCAACTAATGCAGGAGAGAATTCTCTTCTTGCGGATGAGTTCGATAAATGTGTTTTGCACGAAGAAATCGTCAATTAGCGCGTTTAATAGCCCTTTTTAAAAATACAATAAGAAAAGATACAAGACACTATTAGATATGCATTTTAGTACGAATTGACAACTTTATTTTTCCTAGTTCTTCAATATAGAATTAACTTATATTTGAAGTTTTATGTTTTCAAGTCTATAAGTTACAAGTATGTCTATGTTCGTAGAAATTATTTTGTATATTTATTTTTAAATTATTTTACATGTGTATATAAACGTATCTCTTGTGTTCGTATCAATTATTACACGTCGTATCAATTATTTGTGTGTCCGCGCAATTAAAATTAAAATCTATAATATATAAAGTAATACATATATTAAAATCTAATATATATTTCAATAATTGCTCGATCTCTTTTCTCGCGTGGTTTAACGTGCAATTTTCCGTGACGACAATGACTGCAATATCATAAAAGACGAAAGAGACGCGACATTCACATCGCGGAAAATCTTCATTTTGGTCCAGACAGAATTGAATCGCAAAATCCTCCGGTGTAGGTGAAAGAACGGAGCCGTCTTATGCGACCATCGGCGACTTTATTACAAGCGGAGTACGGGAGCGACGACAGCCGGCTGCCGCGGGTCCGCACGGAGGCCTTCGACGAGATAATCCGCGCCGCGCTGACAAAGCTGTCCGCGTTTCATTAATGACTCGCCATACGTATAAAACTCGCGGACGACTATATCGGCTATCCGGGTATATGTAACCGCGTCCTTAGGCATCGCCGTCGTCGGGACGGCATTTGTTTTCGCGATTTTACAGGCGTATAACGTGTGTTGCGCGGGAAACGATAATGCGTGGATAGTTTATGCATCCGCTCGCATGTATATGTGCACGCGCGCGCTCAGCTGGTGCGCGACGCTTCTTCGTCCTCCTCTCCCTCCCCTCCCCCCTTCTCCTCGTCGTCCTCACCCGCTGATTCTCGCGTCCTTCCTTCACGCGCATACTTGCACTTTCGCGCGTTCGTGCGCAGGTATGTAACGCATTAACGTTATAGATATGCGAGGCGCGAGACACGGGTTCCTCGCGCCACAACCTAACGAGCATGATCACTAACTCTTAAATCTCTCGCATTTATATCGCCTCGCCGTCGTTCCCGGTCGGTGTTCGGGAGGAAGAGTTTCTCCTTTCCTTGGGTTCCCCAGCCGCGAGCGGAACACACTATCCTCTCGCGCCTTTTGAGATCGCCCGACCGCGCACACTTTCGACGGAAAGACAGACGCGACGACAAAAAGCTACAGACGTGCCAACTTGATATGTCGGGATGCGGGCGCCGTTGGAAAAAAGGAGTTGCGGTTCTTTATTTTCGCGATCGCGATCAGATAAAAGCGGAAACCTCGTTGACGTGAGGCAAAATTGCTCATTTTTTTTTGTTTTTTACGCGGTTCGCGTCATTCGCGGACTCCTCCGTATGTTTTAATACTTTATTTCGCATGATGCAAAAAGTACGTGAGGTTGAATAAGTTGATGAAATTATATATTTTTCTAAAAACAACAGCAAGTTATTTTACTGTCTTTAGAGTATTTCAGTCGATTGTTTTGGGTTTTACTTGCGACAATTGCCGAATGCGGACACACTGCACTTTCTCATATTAAAAGATCCGATTAGTGGATCGAATTGGAAAGATGCTAATGGATGCACTAAATTGTTATAGTGTTTCTGGTCAAATCCATTATGCCTCGTGGTACGCATAAATAATATCTCGGCAGGTAGTTTGCGGTGTGAAACGGTAAAGCGGTTAAAGTTATCTATTTTGAGTGACGTAAAATGGTATAAATCGATAAGGCGATTAAGTTCGTTTCTCTCGTCACAGCGACAGCTCTCTCTCTCTCGTATAACAACTGACCTGGAAAAACGAACTGTCTATTCTCGTATCTTCTCTATTGAAACACAAACAGGATAATAATTATAATATTATTTTCATCAAACTGATAATCTGAAGCGTTTCGACTTCACTCAACAATAATAACATATGCAAATATAATTATCACGCTCGCTCGCTCGGTAACTGGGACGAAGGATAGCAAATATTATCGATTTTCCGAAGTTATCGCGTTATCCTCCACAGTTTATCCGAACAATATTACGATGTGCCCGCGCTACAAATGGCGAGGCTCCCGCGCGAGAACGTCATTTACGCGGCGCGGCGCGAAGTTACTTGACAAATTAATAAAACTCACGATTAATCTCACGTCCTCCTTGCGCTCGGCGTAGTTTACGGAATCAAGGAAGGGAAGGGAGGAGAAAGCGTCATTTATCACGCCGCACAATGCAATTCCGCTCGGCGGAGGTTCTTTCGCTATTCTTACGAATTTGCACGTCAAAAGATACTTAGCGCGCCGCTCGCGCGCGAGCGCGCATTAATAACCACATTTCGGGGAGTCTGAATAATTGCGATATTATCTGCGGGGAAAATGACGCGAACCGTAAACCAGCTGCTTCAGCCGGCACGTATTACGCAGGAGGTATGTAAAAGATGATACACTGCGTATTCCTGCTTCGAGTATCTATCGACAGTCGTTCACCGCATTTACATAAAAAACCATCCCCGCGAACGGAATATTACGATCGTTTCTCGCGCGCGCGAGAGACGTACGTGCGCGACTACATATTGTGTGTACATATACTGTACGACGCTTGTAAGTCGATCTCTCTTTTTCTCGCGAGATATGTATGAGAGAGAGTAAATGCCTCATAGAAATTTTACAAGATTCCGTGTACATTTTTCAAACTGCATTTTTCGAGCCAACTGTCGATTTGCAGAAATTTTGATTCATCAAAACCGTTCGTGGAAATATTCGAGGAGTTATTCATGCTTGATGAAATATAAAACACGACGCCCGTTGATACGGCGCCGCCGTACAAGTCAACTCGCCTAAATATTTGACAAGTCTCTCTCTCTTCGACTAAAACGATAAGTTTGCTACATGCACAGCACGCTCGATTAGCAATATTCGTCAAATGTTCGTAATCTCGGCGGGCACATTACGTTAGGTTGCACATTTCATTGAGACAAGAACACGACGCGCGTTGCGACAGAAACTCTCTTGGCAGAGAAAATCATGACGCAACACAGACACCCTGCATAAGTAGGTACATACGTCGCCGGAACCTTGAGTCGTTTATCCGACGGAGGCATAAAATCGCCGGAGGTAATCGACGGCGGGCAGATTTATGGGGATCCTATGGCACTGCTCGAAACGGGAAGATCTCTCGAACATGCGATGACGATTAATTATAGTTTATATGTGTATGCGTTAAGCGATCCCTTATCTGATCACGCGTCCTCGGGGCCTCGTTCCCTCCCCGCGCGCGCGTGATTACGCGCCGGAGCTCTCGACGCGCCTCGCCACGGAAGACAAATGCGATCGGCGAGCGGCGTCGACCGGTATTACGAATGTCCTCTTGCCGTATAAGCGGGTCGATTACATCCCATTAAATTATTATGGCGTCGTTGAGAAATAGACTTTCTATTTTCCGTAAAGCGCGCGACCAGCGCGGCAGGTCGCGCGCAACAGCTACGGATCCTCCGAGACGCGGTTACTGCGTCGTAACATTTCTGATTAACAGGCTATATCGAAGTTAACGTGCAAACGTGGGTGCTGCGTAAGTTTCTGTAAAAAACATGATTGATGGGACACATAAAAAAAAAAAAAAAGAAACTCGATGATAAAGATTCTTTTAATATACAAGTACTTAAAACTTTTTTGTGTGTAAAAAAAAAAAAATCATCGTCTTGAATCAACGTTGAAAGATTAATTCAAGTGAAAATCTGGATATTATTACAGGGTTCGGAATAAATAAAATTGCCTCGGCAAATAAAATGAATGGCGGCGACGTTGCAGCTGCCAGATGTTGGCAGAGAAAGATCGATCAACTTTCGAAAACGCGCACTTTCCACGATCATTAATGGGAGAATTAATACACGGCGTGACAACACTTGTTGATAATTACACGTCAAGTGGTTAATGAGATCCCGACCGGTGTGTGCGTACCGGTCGCACGGCGCGACGCGAAGGCCTGTCCCGGCGATGCGTATAATTTGGAGTTAGGGTTTAAGTGAAACGAGACGCGGCACGATTCTCATCGTGGTCGTCGTTGTCGTCGGTCTTTGGCCGGCGAACATAGGCTCTCCGCCGGTTTTGACGGCCGAGTGAAAGCATGAGAAACGGGCGAATTATGCACCCGTTTACCATAACTCATAGACGCCGCCGCCGCCGCCGCCGTTGCCGACGGATGTGTGCGACTGCACAGGCTCGAGGATTAGAGGTGTCTCGACCGTGAAGAGTATGCGGATGGAAACTCAAAGAGAGTCAATGTGTTGTGCACATATTGCTACGTACGAGCAGTATCTCGAAACGAATCGACCGTCTCGAATGGCGTCACCGTTGCCTGTGAAACGCACCTGTGCTGCGTCGCGCATACGCGTTTTTTGTTTTTCTTTCTTTTTTTTTAGACGCGTATTATTATTATGCCACCCAGTGGCGCGCGTCGACGGAATTACTAACGTTCTTCTGAATTCAGGGCGCGGAGACAAGAGGATTTCCTCACGCCCTGTCAAAGTCAAAGGAAGGGATTACACACTGCATGCGTCATTATAAACGACGAAGAATATAAAGAAAATTCCCGATACACATATTATCATCCGTTATGTCTCTTTCTTCTTTTTTTTCTTTTTTTTTTTCTATTTCTCGACGTGTATAACGAGATTTGTCATCGTGCAAGAATTAAGTATTCGATAGAAACAGCTTTATGCAAATACGCGTCTGGACCGACTCGCGCTGAAGAATGCACGAAACAAATCGTTCTTGTAAGTCGGTCGCGAACGTCAAAAACACTCTGGTGTAATTCTTTTTCATTATGCAAGAGAGAAAGAGAGAGAGACGCGGTGAAAGATGAAGTGGACCGACGAAAATGTCACGCATGTGCAGACTCGTTTTTACAGCATGTGAGGTTCGCGTATTCGTGAAACGTCATAAAGGCAGAGGGATATTCATTTTAATAATCACATTAGTTAAACAGAACCTGTGCGCGTCCGCGCAAGATCCTTTAAACGTACACGTGCTAGTTGCTGTTTTGTTTGATTTACCCAAAGTCCGCAAAAAAGACAATGCCGCTAGAAACGAGAAAGAAAACACATATTGAACCTGTCTCTCGCAAACAAATTGTCTTAGCAGATGCACAGCTGACTCTTTTCAAACGACTGAGCAGAAGAAACTTGTGTAATTTTTAGAAATACGACAAAGTTTATTCAAACGTTTAAAAATAAATTATTGTTTAGAAAAAAACTATAAATTTTTAAATTTCTCTTAGAAGAACTTATACAGGGTGTTCCAGAAATAAGTGGCCAAACTTTGATATCGTATTCTACTGCCCCTAAGGGGCAGAAAAGAGGTCATATAAACATAGGTTCTCTTCCTTTTTGAGATATAAACCCTTTTTTTATCTCAAAAGTTTACATGAACAGATATTACACGTAGAATTACGAGAACTAAGAACACTTTTTCTGATATTGGCGTTTATCATGGCACAAGAAAGTTATTTTCAGCAATTTTTTTCAAGTTACAAGTCTTTAAAATATTCTGTCGCAAACAAAAATAGTTTATATCTCAAAAAGAATTTCCGAATCTACGTTTATGACCTTTTTTCGTCCTTAGGAACAGTAGAATACGTTACCAAAGTTAGGCCACCTATTTCTGGGACACTTTGTATATCTGGTTATATAAATTTTTGACAAAACTAAAAATAAGCAACGATAAAAATTAAAAAATTATTAAAGAGAAAAATCATATTTAACACTAAATAAACAATATATAAACATCTAGGAGATTTTATTATGTTCTCCAAAGACTAATTGTGAGATTGCAATATTTATAAAATATCGAATGTTACGCAACGGTAGTCGAGGAAACCAATAAAGCAGAGAAGCAGATGTAATATTATAGTGAACGAAATGCAAACGGAAAGAACATCATCGTGTTGAAAACGCTAAAGTCGACGTTGATAGGTGATGCCCTTCGTCACGGCATATGTTTGACAAGGGCAGCAAAGCAAACATGTTTGGATCTCGCGATGCAATTTATTACGCGATACGACCTCGAGTTAAACTTTCATGTATCTGCGCGCTTCATCGACTACGAGTTCTTCCTCGTTAAATGGACGCGCGCATTTTTAACGGTTTTTCATCAGATGGTCGCGCGACGTAGAGCGATGCGGTTGCCTCGGCGAGATCGACGAGATGCGTTTTAACGGACGAGCGAGATTGTTTCCGCGTGGTTAATGTTACGGAGAAAGGGTAATCACGGGCCGGAGTTACGTAAACCAACTTCGCGTTATGCGATGCTCGAGTGACCCACATTTCTCAGAAGTTTACGTTCTCCAATTTGAGCGCGTTCCGATTTATCCAACATGCGTAGCGCGGATGAGTGCACGGGTTACATGTGAAATTCACCGGCACGCACTTTATCAATCATTGTTTTTATTGATATTGTTTAATCAACAACGTGTTTTTAATCGATGTTATATTTTCACCGACATAAACATTTCATCGACAATGTTTTTGTCGACATTGTTTTGATCGCCGTTTAACAACATCGAATTTTGACCAATGTTATGTTTTTTGCCGAAACCTTCTTTTCATCATATCACGTGGTGATATATTTTGTCGTACATTTATTCCGCAATAAAAGCAATGAGCAGGTACACAAGAAAATAGTTTCACTAACACTGCAGAAATAATACTTTTAAGTCGTAATAAAGCAAAACTTTATTACATATTAATGGTTTTTATATAAAAAATCGCGAAGTAGAGATGATTATTATAATAAAACTCCAGTAATTTCAAAAGGGCCGACTTTTTGTAGAATTCGAATTTATTTTATTCTTCCAGTTAACAATCGACTACTTGGTAGCAAGAGAAAGATACATGTTTCTCTTAGACTCTTAGAGTGGGGATAAACGCGCATTCTACGAGTTGCGCAGTCACTCAAGAATATTGGAAAATCATTAATAGTGGGGGAGACTATTGATCCACCCATAAAGAAGAAGTCGAAATGTGTTGCTCGAAATTACTGGAGTTCTACCGTACTGAGTATGTGGAAAAAAATAAAAAATTGGTTGTAAACATAAAAAAAGCACAGCAACTACAAAATATACATATATAACATACAACTTATTATTCGCAGCAAAAAATACGATTTTTATAAAAGTATATTGAAAATTGTTATATTAAAATTACGTTACAACTTAAGTTTTTTAATGATTTTGTATCAATAAAATTTAATGAACTAATTTATTAATAAACCTATACATTTTATTTATACAAAGCCACTAGAAAACTAAAGTTGTAATATAATTTTAATTAAAAAGTTAAAACTAGTTTATTAATAAACTTTTCTCTTATATCTGACAATCTATTTCATGATAATTTTCTTTTCTCTTGTTGTTAATTAATGCTGTTAAGTTTATTTTAATATAATCTGTTAGTTTTATTACAGAAAGAGAGAATTTGTAAGAATATACTTTTATATATGTGTACAATATAATATTCTTGTTATAGTAAATTGATAAACATAACATTGATCAAAGTCAATGTTGCAGAATGTCGATTGAAATAATATCGATTGTATGGGTTTGAGATAAAATGACTCGATTCCGATACTTGCAAGTAACAACTTTAATTCACTCACAACCTAATAATTGCATTATAACGATACAAACTTCGAAATGCGACCGTTTCTGTGGTTGTTGCTCGAATGTCTGATAACGTGAAATTGTTTACATTTTATATATTATCAACGGCGCTATCGATCGAGTATTCTGGTATCTATTTATCGCACATATCGAACGGCGAACAAGTCTCCAACATCGATAAAAAATTTTAGATGAAATGTCTCTAAAGACGTAACGTCGATTAAAGACGAAGTCGGTGAAAATGCAACGTCGATTAAAGACAGTGGTAGTGAACTAATGTCGGTAAAAAAAAACAATGTCAGTGAAATGCGTGAATCTCATGTAACCCGGATATACATTAGCATAACGTACCTCTATTTCCGTCATAATCTCACGGTAGATCAGTTCTTTCGTAGAATCGCGTGATACGCTTTCATTCACGAGCGCGGAAAAAAGAAGAGCGAAGATGAAAAAAGGAGAGAGAGAGAGAGAGAATTATCAGAAATTCCATCGACCTCGCGGCGTTAATTGAAGTCTCATCTCTCTCCCCGCAAAACAACCACGACGACTCAAACGCGTTCTTCGAAAGCGCGTCTCTCGCACACGGCGTGAACATCGACTTTAGAAGCGAATGGCAACGCGTTTCGAGTTGGACTCGAAGCTGATCATTTTTGGCGACTTCTAGCAGCACACACAAGCAGCAGATAATCTGGCAAGGACGTGTTTTAAAGTTCTTGTCTTTATCTACCTTCGTTTCCACATGCAGAATTGAAAAAAAAATAACGATTATTTATTAAGGAAATTATACCGCGGGACTTCTTTATAGTTTGCGGCTGAAAACTCAAGTCTCATTACTTTCCATATTAGTCCCGCATTAGTTTCCATATTAGTAGCTCTATCCAGCTCTCCCAATCCTTTCCACCGAGATCGCAATTTGCGGGCGCGTCTGCGATTCGGTCCCACTCGACCAGCGTAGTACGCAATCCGCGCGAGAGCGCGAGCGAGCGGCAGGAAACAAATTACAGGCGTAACGCACCGATCGCAGACATTCCACCGTGCCTACGGTGTTAATTGAACGCTCGCCCATCTCCCGCGGACACACGACGGAGACTCGACGCTAACTCGGCGCGTCTAACGCCGCGCGCGCGTGACGACGGCGCGCGTATTAAAGGGCATCAAATCGACGCGGCCCCGACGTAAATATCCACAAACAGGCGACGTCGCCTCGCGGGACCGAGACTAATTAACTGTGTCGCAGGTACTGCGAAAACAGCCGCGCGTGTGAACACCGAGAAGAACGCGCGCGCGCGAGCGGCAATAATCGTTGTCGGCAGGCGAATATATTAAAAATCTTATTGCGACAGCGACTTTATTCTCGCACGCTGACAAAATAACGTAACGAGCGTGGCAGGAGGTGCCAATCGTACAAGCGAGACGCGCACCGGGTGGAATCCGGAGAACGTCGTTGAGGCGAATTCTCGCCATCCACCGGACGAGTTCATCGGCGACATTCTGCACGGGTCGTGTGAAACGGGAAACGGAAACGCCTCTGGTCGACTGGAATGTCTGGTTACGCTCTCTCTCTGTCTCCGTCGTTTGCATCGAGCTCTTTCTCTTGCTCGACGCGGTGAACACGCGCGATATTAGCTCAACGGGGGCGCCAGTCAAAAAAAGAACGGAACAATCGCTTTCCCCGTTTTCTCAGAAGCAAAAGGGTTAAAAATTGCCATCGCGCTTTTTAACGCGCTTGCGCGTTTAATTTTAACAAAACTCTTCTTAGAGAAACTCGAGAACGATTCTATGACTCAAAGTCGAAGAATCTTCAATATGTCGCGTGGGATTAACACGTCAAGTTGAAATGACTGCGAGACTCGCTGCCTAGTCTCGTTTAATCCGTTTGCGTTTTCCTCAGCGGGATCGCGCGGCTAATTGGTAGCTCGGCGGCCTAAATGGCGACCCGATTAAGTGTCAACCTGTTTCGCGAGCAACGTCGGCGACCGTCGCCTCGCCCGCTGCGATCCACAGGTCCCATTCTGCACGACACTTCGCAGAAAGAATCGCATTTCAGCTGTGTTTACGGACGTGATTCACGTCTTCATTCATCCGTCGCGCGTGAGAACACGTCGCATTTCTGTGGCTGGCGATATATCTCGCGCAAAACCGCTATACGAAATAAATTCGAAAGTGGACTTTCCGGTGACGAGTTCTATATATCGTGTGTTTGCGATCGAGGCGACGATCTCGACGTGACTGTCACAAAGTTCGCGAACCAATCTTGTTCGCGGAAACTTTGAATATTCATCGCTGACGTTACCGCGGATAGGAACACTGTGGCGAAGTTAAACAATGCTGCGGCTCGAGCGAGTCCCGCATGACTAAGCCATGTAAAGCTTACTTCATCGCAAGTGTCGGAATGTAAATCATGTATCATGTCTCTCCGACACTTCTAAAAGTTGCTCCGAAAACAAGTTGACTTTGTAAAGAACTGAATTGTTCCTTTTTTCCTTGCGTAATTCTTCGGCGAGCAATAGCAGAATACACTTCCAACAGTTGTTTGTTTTAAATAAAAACATTAAAGAAATAAAAAGAGCGTTTTTTTATTAGTAATGAAATTTCACAGGTGATAAGAGCCGATCGCTGGATGTTTTGCAAATAAATATATTTAAATATATTAAATATATTTATATTTTAAGAGTGTAAATTCTTACACATTATTTTCGAATTGAAATTTTCCATTCTTACATTTACATAGAATGCTAAATTTGCATCACGTATATGAGATACCCATTTTCCGAATTAATTTAGAAATTATATTGCGAAAAAAACATCTCAACCAGGAGTCGAATCTGGAATCTTCGGCTTTCCGTGCCAACGCCTTTCCTATTTGGCTAATAACTTTTCTTTATTATTGTAGAAATAAAATAAAATAGTTTGTAAAATAATGCGAAGTAAAGATTTGATATAACGTTCAAAAATATAAATGTCTCATACTGCAGTCCTTAGTTAAAATATCCTATCTCGCATTTTTGCATTTTTCAAGATAGATTTGAAATATTAGAAGTTTTACATATGTTCTATTTTTTAAATGAAGCTAAAAAGTCGTAAGGGCTTTATTAGACGTCTAATCAGAAAGCGTCTAATTTATTTGTCCTATAATTGCAGATGGTACAAACAAAAGAATAAAACCTCAGTTTTTTCGATTTTTCTATATACTAGAAGGACATTTTGGCTAAGGAGGTCAACATACAAATGATTCTCAAGATTCATCTCGACGACGATTGCGGATTCTCTGTCTCCTAGGCAAGCGTTTTGCCGTTATCTTCTGTTTTCAAAGATGTTGATTGTCAGTTTGTCTGTTTTCGACTTGTGCAAAGTCATTTTCGATTTTGTTGAAATTGCTAACTGATCTCGGACTGACACAAAATATTTATCTCAGCGAGATGTCGATACGTTATAAACAGTTTCAAAATATAATATACAAATAAATCTTTCCGACATTATTTATTGTTTCTCATTTCTTTTTTTTGTAACCAATATTAAAAGATCAATGAAACTCGGCGTACGCGCAAATATATCCATAAACTTCCGCTCTCGCCGTGGTGAAACCGTTTGCCGTGGCGGGCAAACATCCGAGAGGAATCCAAATAAACCGCTCCGGTGTTCGGCACATGCTCGCATTGATAAACCGCATGCGCAATTTTCAGCGCTCGGCAATGAATCGGCGATGACGGAGTGCAGAAAAGATTTGCGGATGGAAAATTGCGGGATGACTCAACGACAAAGAGAGGTGTTCTAAGAAACGACAATGATCTTCTCCTTGGCCTCTCTCCGCGGCCACCTTTCTCGCGGACTTAATACACCGTCGGCAAATTCAAACTGAGAAGCGTGAAAAACGCATTCCCCGATCATTACACGCGGCCGCGCGCGACTCCTCCCTCAGACCTGGACTACAAATCACGCCGACGACGTTGCTATCAGTTCTAGAGACAGTCGGCAGTAAAGCTCTTGTACTTCGATTTAGTCCGGTCGCGACCTTAAATAGCTCCAACAAATTCTTCTGAGGTTTCTTTTATTGTGTCTTTCATCATCGCAAATGCTGGGAGGTGTAGCTTTTACTCGTCTCAATTTTACGATTGTGTAAAGCATTAAATACTCAAACGACAAAATCGCAATTAAATACGTAAAGCCGCGCAAAACCGAATATAACAAAGTTTGCCAAACAACTATCTTGCGAGATTCGCTAAAGAAATTCATGATTTGACGCAATATGCGCTCCGCGTGCACGCCCGCGCAAATATGCCGCAGAAATATCGACTCGGTTATACATATGTATAGGTATAGCAATCGACTCGCGGGTCAACAGGTGCATAAAATTTGCGGTACGCGGAAATTGGCGGGGCGGCGGCCGTAAAATCCGACGCGCCGCCGCCGCTGTGTTCCGGCCGTTAGCTCGGCGCGCGGAAGATTTAGACTTGCTGCTCGTATAGGCGCTTTACCCTATCTACCCACGGCAGTAGATCACGGGGCCGAAGGGGCGTATTAGGGCGCGATCGCCGGTCTGTCCAATAACCGAGAGAACTGTGTTGCGAGTTACCGCGCAACGATAATACATTATTCCGCGGCGTTATGAAAATGAAACTGCGCGATGAGGCGTGGCCGCGCTTCTGACGGCAAACCGCCAGAATCCAGCTATCGGTTCGAGGCTTCTTCTTCTTCCCCGAGTAATAAATGTAAAGTTATATCCATTCGTAATATTGTTACGACTTATGTTTTCTTTGAATATATATCCAGCTGACGCGAGTTATGTGGTGTCACGATCGGCATCAAATTTACTACATCTTATTATCGTTCGTATTCTCATGAGTGTTAAATATGAAAACTTTACCATATGTGTGTACGCACATTCCATTTATTCAGCTTGAAAATAACTCCGGACATTTACGTGAAGTATTTTACATATTTTACATATTACCGTCCAAAAATGATACTAAACTTACAAAAAAAAAAAAAAAAAAAGTCCTCGAACATGTTAGCGGAATCTGTCGGCGCTCACGAGACCTCGTTTCCCGTCTCGAAATATGGATTTGCATATAAGGAACCTGTTCGTGGATGCGCTCGACGAGAATAGATTCGACAATGTGTTTTGATCGCGTTCGTTACCGGCGCGGAAGAAGCGTGAAACGTTGTGACGCGCGAGGTGCGACAGGAACCGGGGTGGAATCGATTTTCCTGAAAGAGAGAGAGAGAGAGAGGGAGAGAGAGAGAGAGAAAGATCGCTAGTCGCGATAGCGTGCCGTTTGACGTTCGTGAGTGTATCGACAGGCCGAGCCGTTGAGCCGTGAGGACGCGCCGCGCCCGTCTCGTCGTTGCAACACCACGTCGCTCTCTCAGCTCGTCTCTCTTTCTCTCTCTCTGCATTACCTCTCGCGCGAGATCCAACACGGTGACAAATCAGGCATGAGATATCGTTACTTCCGGCGATGCTTTTTTACGTATCGCGCATTTTCTCACTCTCGATTGCGTAATAATTCTCCCGACTCAATATAAAAAAAGTTGCGCCGCTTCGATAAATTTCGGTGGCGATCATATAATAAAAGGCCGCGGAATGCGTGTTGGATATATGAAGATAAGATATTTGAGAGAGAGGAAAGGAATCTCGAATTTACTACTTTGAGAGCTCTGCTACGCTACGTACCTTACGAGGACATCTTTTATACGCTTATGTACGTGCCGTTGCGCACGCACGTGCGAGAACGAGCGCATCCGTACGTTATTTACAGAGACGATTGCGCTTGCACCGAGATATCGGCGTAAAAGAGAGAGATTAAGCGACTCGTTCGCGAGCCGAGCGTGCACGATCGCTTCGATCACGTCGGGCGTTCGGATTTCCAAAGACAAAGTGGAGAAAAGGAAACATTTCGAGACCGTCCGAAAAGAAAGCTCGAGGAACGTGCACGTGCGCGCGAGCTCAGGAAAGCGGAGCCGGCAACAAAGAGATCCACGAGAGAGAGAGAGAAAGAGAGAGAGAGAGAGAGATATGAAGAGATTGAATGAGAAAAATAATATTCTCTGTTAACATGCCTGTTACCTCTCAGAAATTAATAGCGGCTTCTCTAATTGATACGTAGAATGACTCTCGGTTGTCTACGCCTCTCTCCGCCGTCTCCGCTTCCTTACCGCGTCCGCGGTTTCGTCTCTCGCGCACACTACCTGTTTCCACCACGTTCTCTCCTCTTCTAACCTCCGCCGCCATTCGAATACTTTCGTCTTTCTTCTCCTTCTCGTATCATTCGCCTTTTCCCTCGGTCGTGACTCTCACTCGCTCGCTCGCTTGCTTCGTCTCCGCGGTTTTACTCGTCTCTTTACATACCGCGCTCACCTACACGCCGCCGTCGGGCGTGCATCACCAACAGGCGCGTGTACTTATATACACGCAGGAATTTGCGGACGCGACGCGCCGTCTTTGGATTAATAAATGTTGTTTTAATCGCGAACAACGGATTTTTCTCAAATAATATGACGCGGCAAAAGCCTGAGTCTGCCGACTCTATTGATATAATCGCGCTCTTAAACTCGACGCCACATTATAATCATTCTTGTGTTATACAACAGCATTCACAGAGTTGTATGAATGGTGAGAAAGTGAGATGCGAAGATAAAATTCATAACGGTGGGAGAGATTTTTTTGTATAAGGGAAATTTGTTTTGTTTTTACTTCCTCAAATTCTTTAATCTTTAAATTCTTATCCTCAACTTTATGACATGGCGATATAAAGATTAAATCGACAAAAACGTCTTTATTGACGATCTTCTATTTATTGTAAAAAAAATAGTTTTTTTCAGAAATTTTGTGAAAATCTATTTTGTAGCAACTTTATATATTTAAAATTTACTTTCTATCAAGATTAAACAACTTTATTGTCGATCTTCTATAGTTATTGTAAAAAAGTTTCTTCAGAAATCTTGTGAGAATCTATTTTATGTAACAACTTTATATATTTAAAATTTACTTTTTAATTTTTTATTCTATTTGGTTAAAAATAAATGAATCATTCTTTTTTTCTTCGTGACTATGTTCGACACTTCTCAAGAATCTCTTAACGCTATTTCGCGCGATTTATTTCCCCACACGACGTAACGACGTGCGCGCGATCGATCGATCGGCGTTCTTGGCGCGCGACGACCACAACGGCGACTTCGATGTATCCGCGCGCGAGTGTGCGAGAACCGCGTTGTTCGTATTCTCCACGCGGGAGCAAGTGCGGCACCGACGACGTTACTTTCAATGGGCTTCACGTCGTCGCTTCCACCCCCGGTGACCTCCTGAAAAGTAATCTCGTGCCTCCATAAACCTCGCGGTAGCAAGTTTGCGCGCTGAGCTGCGACGAATTTACGACGTCTGAAACCGGTGATTCGGAAGTCTCGTTGCGTTACGGCATACCGATGATTTCTTCTCAAGTCTACCGGCGCGCAACGAGAGATCGCGAACCAGTCTCCCGCATCGTGCTCCGAGAACTGTACGTTCGTCCACGATCTCCAGAAATAACGCGAAGTCCGTGAATCGGCTGGTTCATGTCTTCAGTCCGCTTCATGGTTTCATGTGGATTTTTGGATCGCGACTGAGTTTGCTTACCTTTCGCCGCGTGTCTCTTTCATATTCCGCTCCCTTTCGTGGAATATATCGTCCGTTTACCACGTGTGTATATATACATTTAGGCCGCTGAACCGCCGCGCACCGTGTATCGCTGGGAACCGCAGCGCGGCGCAGTGACGTGTTGTGTCTCCTTCGTTAAACAACGAGGCTAACAAACCGTCTTCGGAGAAAAAGTCGCTCTGGTAGATGTAACTTTGACATGTTGTATGTGAAAGTTGTACGTGTCACAGTTCCGCGAGCAACATAAAATTTTGTGGTATGCCGAATCGTCTTCTTTTGAACATGTTAATAAACTTCATTTGTAGATAAAAGAGATCGCGCGTTATTTAATATATAAATAATTAAAAAATTAAATTCAAATGTGTTGATAAATCAGACGTTAACTGAACTTGTTGCCAGTTGTTTTGCAAATGTATTTTATTTCATGTAGTATTACCAAACGTTTCGACTTTTGTTTTAAGTCATCATCAGTGTACTTTACTCCACAAAATTTCTCTTCAATCTGTCTATATAAGTCATGTGAATAAAACGATAAAAGTCATGTGAAGATTCAGTCTTTAACGTATCATTGACTCGACAACATCGTTTTATTCACATGACTTATATAGACAGATTGAAGAGAAATTTTGTGGAGTAAAGTACACTGACGATGACTTAAAACAAAAGTCGAAACGTTTGTTAATACTACATGAAATAAAATACATTTGCAAAACAACTGGCAACAAGTTCAGTAACGC
>QVOA01015949.1:0-32983 GCA_014825685.1 Pseudomyrmex cubaensis
TTTTTTTTTTTTTTTTTTTTTTTTTGGATCTCTCTTTGTGTGTACGTTATGTACGCGTGTGTGTGTGTGTATGTGTGTGTTATGTCCGTGTGTCTCTCGTACGTAGTGTACATGTGTGTAATTCGCAATGATATCTCCGTGATCGCACGCTCGGCGAGAAATATCGCGAGACGCGCACGCCTTTTTTAGAATAATTTCCGAAAAAGAGAAGATCGATCTGACGATTGTTGACGATTGTTTTCTCGACGATATTTCCCGACGCGCGCATTTCTTTAGGGCATTCCGCAGTCTGCTCTCTTCACATATGTATGAGAGAATTCCTTTCTCTCTCTTTATCTCCACATGTTCATAAATGTAAGAATATATATTATGTCATATATATATATTGCAGAGAGTGTCTGGTTTTTTTTTGTTTTATCGCTACTTTACACGACTTCGTTACCACGATTATTTGTATTGTTTTTTTTTTTTTACCATTTATGTAAGAGACAATATCGATCGCTATAGTTTATAGACACATGATACTTTATAAAGACAGATTACTGACTTCTTTTTTTTTTTTTATAAACTCTTGTATATGTTATTACCCGAGCGACCTCGAACGTGTGTGTGTTTGCGTGTGTGTGTATGTGTGTGCGCATTTGTATTTTATGTTTTCCTGACCGCGTCGTCCTCTGTATACATGTGTATTTTTTATTTTTTTTATTTTTTTTTACTTTATACTCATGTGTGTGTGTATGCCTTCGAGATCTGAGCTTTCTCTCTCTCTCTCTCAATGAATATTACATCCATTACGGGGTATGGAAAACTATGCGTAACTTTTTTTTTCTTGCTTACAAAGTGTTTTATTACAATCGTATCGCATTAAACGTATATAATACTATAAGTTTTTTGTGTTTATCTCAATGTATGCTCTAACAGTAGTAATTAGATTCGATTCAACTTCCTTCCCTTTCTCTATCGTAACCCTCTTTTTCGCATCTACACAACCCTATTCGCGCCCCCAAGTTGCACATTTTACACGCGCTCTCTCTCTCTCATTCTTTCTCTTTCTCTCTCTTATAGTTTCACTTCTGTGTTTGTTTGTTTGTTTTAAGAGTATACATCGTGTTTGATTCTTCGCTAATCTGAGCCTCTCGTTTCAAGCCGAGATCCATTTGATTCGCGACTTATTGCATTGTGAGTTGCCACTCTCATCCCTTCTCTACCATCCTGTCCCGTTTCGCGTTTTGCTTCTCGTCTCGTTTCTCTTCACCTTCTCTCTGTCTGCCTTCCCGCATTCCCGTTGCCCGGAGAAATTTGCTGAAGCGCGAAACTTTCGCGTAAATCGGCTATACAAGTCGACGGTTCTTTATAAAACGCCAACCGACCAAGCGCGCGTGTTATTCGCATTCAAGCGCCGTTCGAAAAGTCTTCGCACCGAAATCTGTTTAAAGTCCGCTAAAGTTTCCTCCGCGGACGCGATGATTTCCAAAGTTTTCCGTCCGTCCGCACGCACGTCACCGCCGCTGCTTTCTCTTCGTCGTTTTTATTCGACTTCAACGTCGCGTCGTCGTCCAGTAGGAAAACGTCAGAAAAATGCAACTACGAAACCTGTCGAAACTTTTGCGATCACGTTGGAGTGTAAAGAAAAAAAAAACAATCTCTCTCTCCTCCTCGCGAGAAAACAATCTCGCGCGTCCGACGGATTTCCTTTCGCGCGCGATCGACGGATTTCCGATCTAATTTTGCCGTCACGAGGAACAGAAAAATATTGAAAACTGTCTGTGCCATTTGGAATTCGTTACTGTATGCGCGAATAAAATTTGGTTGAAAATTTACGAAACTAAATGTTCGTTTTTTTTTAAATAAATTTCAATTCGTCGCAAACACAGCCGGGCAACGGAAACGAGAGGCATTTGGATCGTGACGATGAATTTCAAATTGTTTGTGGCTCTGACAGACTGCGATGCAAAACTGGGAGTCTCGGAGCATAATGACTCAAGCGTATCTCATTCAATGCGCGCAACATTCAAATCTGAAAGCTTGTCAATTACGTTCGACGCGATTTACATGTGTTTATATTCCATAAATATTTAGCAAATAAAAAAAACGCGAAGATTGAGAATTAATAACTTAGTTTCCAATATTATGTAATTAAATCCTTGAAAATTCAGCGATAAACTTATCAAACTCGGTCAACTGCAACATTGATAAAAAACAAACTTATTCGCGTTTTAATATGCAAGAAAATACGAGCTACGAGTTCGATACGCGTCGAGACATTATGCCGTAAATTCTCGCTTTCTTCGGCGGCATCTCTTCCGTTCGTCTTCTGTTGTCCCCCTACCTTATTCGCGTGTTCGTCGAATTGTTTTCTTTAACAATAGCAGGTACTAGCATAGCTACCACAGTCGTACGTATCGTTAATAGTTACAATTAAGTTTAGATATTACTAAAGGATTCTGTTCTTCATCAGTATCTTCTCACGTCTCTATTTTTATTTTATGTTAGTTAGTTCCGCGGTTAAAACTTGTTTTTTTTTGTTTTTTGTTTTTTGTTTTTTCACACCCTCGGCCCGACCGGAAACCGCCTGCTGCTCCTGCTCGTGTCGTTCTTTTTTTCCGTGTGTTTTTCCCGAGTCGATAATTAACTAAATATATAGAATAATATAATTCGCGCGCGCTTTAAATTACGAGAGACATATCGTATATATATAAAAACCGACTCTTCTCGAGATGACACGACTCTCTCGCGATTCCTCAGAAACATGCGATTATTTCCGTCAGATTAAAAGTTTTAGACACACCAAGAAGAGACAAAATTTTCTTTTATCTAATTTATAAGATCTATTTTTTTTTTTAGATTACGACTTAACGCATTTAAAGTGAATTTCACTTGTTTTCGTATCGAACCTCCCGGCGGTTAAACGATCGATCCGGCGATCCGCCTCGAAGGCCGAATGTAAGAAAAATTTACAAAAAGGCCTATACAAAAGTCCGTATAAGAAAGAACGACACACTAAATACATCATTCCTAGGAAATTACACTAGACATTTACACGCTAATGTGTTAATATACCGACACTCTCTCTCTACTACGCGAGTAAAACACGAGATAAAAATTGTCTAAAGAAGAGGGCACGGGACGCAGCCGATCGTCGCGATTGATGCACGCCGGCGGTCTCCGAGAATCTGGCGGGCCTATTCCTTGCATTTTGTCCCACGACCACAGGATTTAACACTTTTTTTTTTTTTTTTGAATACTTTTAGCACCTAGTGTCCGCGGCCCGCGGCTCGCGGCACCTCCACCGCAGTTATTGTCGCAACTGTTTTTTAACACAACTGCGAGATTCTCGTCGGCGAAGCTCGACTGTTTGCGGCCGACATGCGAGAGAGATCGAGTACATTTTTGTTTGTTTTTCTATATAACTAATCGCGCGTTTCGACCTTTTATATTATCTTGCAAAAAACAAAACAAAAAAAATAATCGAACTTAAAAACTTTTCGTTACTTTCAACACGTGTAAGATTTTTTGGTCGACGCACACAACCTTCAAGTGAATATATTTACAAATACGTACGAGATAAAAGAAAAAAGAGTGTTCATTTTTTAAAAAACGCGATCCGCAATTCTCTCCTTGATTTTTGTAAGACGGGTTTTGTGAGAAAGGAAGACGGTTCTGACTAGAGAGATCTTCGTTGTGTTACTTCGGTGGTGTATTCGCGGTTATATTAAAAGTATTTTTTTTTTTTTTTTTTTTTCTCTCTCTTTTCTCTATATATATATAGCACTCTATAGAGTTCCCAATATTTTGTATAAGTGGCTAAAATAAATACACAAGATTGTAACAACATCGAATTTCGAGATAAATACAACAACAACTATTTGTAGCAAAAAGAAACTTAATGTATCGATATTTCGGTTATGCTTTTCTGCTCAGAGTAAAAGATCGATATTTTCAACATGTAAAACACGCAATATCTCACGAATCCGGACGAACTCGTCGCCTCGCCGACAAGGACAATAACGCGCGGCCTTTAATTACGTAATCACCTAATTAACCTCGTGAACGCTAAGTGGCGACGTTGCTCTCTCGAACCTACTTTGCCGGCCATTTATTCATCTTCCGGTTGCTATTTTTGTACTTGATTCTTTTTTCTTTTCTTTTTTTTTTTTAGCCTTAAGTGTTCATTTAAAGTAACTTGTTTTGATCGAAGTATATCGCGACGACTAGGAGTTGTGCGTTAGTATTTGTGTCTATAAATAATTTTTGATTAATATTATACACAATATATATATATATCTAATAACTCTACAAATTTTGACACAAAATTTCCGAGTTTATTCAGAATTGAAACATGTAGCGAGCAGTTGTTGAGGTTTAACAATTTAAAGAGCGGTTTCTCGGAAGGTCATCGACTCCGCATGCCAAATCGAAAGGTAATATCGCGAAAGGAAATCGATTCCCGATGGTTTTTCTGCAGCGAGCGCGAAGTGGGGACACCAGCTCGCAGGCGTAAGCGAGAAAATATCGAGAGATCAGCAACGAGGCCACTTACGTCCCTTTACGAACACACCAAGTTGGCTCTTTTTCTATCTCGCCCCTTTACTTTTTCTTTTCTTTCTTTCTCTCGTTCCTCCCTTTCATCGTCTCCTCCTTGCCTCGCGTTCTCTTTCTTTCTCTCTCTCTCTCACACTCTCTCTCTCTCTCGCTCTCTCATCTCGTTTTTTCTCCTACTTTTCTACTGCATTTATTATAAAAATAAAATGTAAAATCGTACCGAGGACGAGTTTTCCGAACGGTATAAAACTCCCGAGCTTGTTTTTTTTTTCTTTTCTTTCTCTACATTATCTACCCTATATTCGTAGAAGGAAAATCAATCCTTCGTCCTGATTTCCTGTTGTTTCTTCTATATACCGTCTCGTGCGATTAAACGGGCCGTCTTTTGTTTTTATTTTTTCATTTCTTTTTTTGTTCAAAAAGTTCTCTCTTCTTGTTTGTTTCCGGGTCGGTATTCACGGTCCGGCCTACGATATGAGATCCCGACAGTAAATACCGGCCTTGATCTCTCGACAAAAAAAAAGGTTCTCCACACACACGCAATAAAGGGAAAAGCTATTTTCCCCGATTCGATCTTCCGCTCTCGTTGAGACGCGCTTTTTACGTATTTTAGTGCCTGAATAGCTTCCACACCACGTCCGGCGCATATCCCGGCTGCGTATCCCGCGCGAAAAACGAAAAACGCGATGCTCTTCGTGTCGATAGAGAGAAATAAAAAAAAAAATTTTTTTTTCTGGAAGACACCTTACCTTTTGTCGATCCGTCGGTCCGCCCCCCGAATCTCCCGTGACGGCTCGCACACGACACGAGTGGCGGACAAAGTAGTTCCTACCGTTTCGCGAGAACCCGTGAAGAGTGAGTGCATCTTGAATATATAATACATAGGCTCTACAGATATATTCATTATCAATTCTCCAACTATATATATATATATATATACCAGTGAAAAAATAAATTATTACACCTTGGTAATATCTGTGTGGGTTTAAGTGTGTCACATGTGATTTCTCTCTCTCTCTTTTTTTTTTTGTTTTTTTTTCACTTAGTGTTTCGTGTATATTTGGACGCTCGCGTGTGACATGTGGTGGTCTACGTGTGCCCGCGTGGATCCGTTTATGGGATGTGTGTAAAAAGGGAAGATCGGTATGTAAAATCCTGTGAATGTATGTGTGTGTGTGTGTGTGTGTGTGTATTTATATGTGCCACGCGCGTACGTATCATAACGCGTCGAATGTGAAAGTGTGTCTGCTTATGTTCCAGGTGTATTGGCGCTCGATGCGTCGTTCGAACGTTCGCCATTGCGCTCTACGTACACATGTTTAATATCCTTGCGTGTGTATCTGTTTGCATATATATGTGTGTATGTGTGTGTGTAGATGGGTAGTAGCCGCACATTGGCTTTCGTCCAACGAGCGTCTCTCGCGCCATCGCAATCGAGTCCTTATCGGGTGTTTCAGCCCCGATATATATATATACACTCTCGTCAGTAGTTAGCCGCTTCCTTCCTTTCTCTTCCTCGCTCTCCTCCACGCCTCTAAAACCCATCCTCTATATACCCACACGCTACCTTGCAACAGGCGTACTTGGTAATAATCAGGCATCATCTCCACACGCACACGCTCTCTTCGCCTTCTTGCGCGCTTTCTTTCCTCGCCTCGATCGCTTTCCATCGCGCGTTATCGGTGCCGATCGTTCGGCGATTAAACCGAGGAACGTAATTCGTTCCGTCTCTCCTCCGGTTCGTCGTCATCGAATAGTGTATGTACAAAGTGTCGCGAGCTCCTTTTTAATAAGGGAAGTTCGAACGAAAGAGCGTTCCTGAGAAGCGAATCTGAAGATGGGAATCGCGGGAGAAGACAGGTAACCTTGTAAGTCGTAGCCGGCGGACTGCGATCGGGAGGAGAGACGGATCGAGGGACACCGGCTGACAAGGTGCTCAATGTACGGAAGCCGCCGGACTCCGAACGCCATCGCGAAAACGAAGTTTCGGAAACGACGGTCTTCTCTCCTTCTCGTCCGAACCAGCGGCACCGAGAACGAAGCAGCCGCGCATGTCGGGACGCTGCGCGATGACGACGCGTCCTTTAGCGTTATTGTGAGTTTGACGAGCACGCGCAGCGAGGTATTAGTTGGCCACGAGCAGATGCTGATACTGGCTGGCCGGATAAGGCGCGACCGAGCCAAGGCCGAAGTTGTTGAGGCCCTCGACCAGGGCGCTCTTGTCCTGTTGCTGGGCCGCAGCGCCAGTGGCATTCACGTTGCCGTTGGTCGTCGAGCCGATCGGACCGAGGCCGGCGCTACTGGCGCTACCGGCGCTTTGGCTACCGCCGGTACCGGTACCGGTGGTGCCGTTGACGCTGCCGCCGGTGCCGGCACCGGTACCGTTCACGCTGCCACCGTAAAACTGATGGCCGGCCAGCGTAGTCGGGTCGAGGTATGATGACGGGAACTTTGCGCCGTAGAGATCAGCCGGCAGGTATCCACCGTGGCTCGACGAATCGAAGATGTTGCGATGGGGAAACTGCGCGTGATACGCCGCCGCGGCCGCCGCGGCAGGTCCGTGTTGAAAGAAGTACGCGCTGGGATCCGTGTGTTGCTGTCCGGCTCCGGCGACGATGCTACCGGGCGACAAACTGCGACTACGCGGCGAACTCTGCGATACCGGCAGACCTGCGCCAGCTGCGCTCGCCTGTTGTTGCTGCTGCTGTTGCTGCTGCTGCTGGTGCTGCTGTTGTTGCTGCTGCTGCTGTTGCTGATGGTGGTGATGATGGTGGATCTGCTGCTGCATCGCCGCGCGCTGTTTTATGTAGTTCGAGAACTCCGTGGGCGACATTCTGAAACCGAGCGTTACCGATGCGATTCGTCAATAATCGTAACGCGAAAAATCAGGATGACAGGATCGTCTCGTTAGTACGCGCGTTGCCATGTGGATTCAAACGGGATAACGCGCGGAATACGCTAGTTCTTGATGATCGTGTTTTTATCTTTGAAGCATGCTTGCGTGATAATTTGTTGCGGCGAGATGATTAACTAAATTCATCTAAAAGCGATCCCACTGTTCAACTTGTTTCTCATACCGCGGGAACTGAATGATAAAAGCGATGTCAATTTTTTTTTAAATAATTGAAAACGTAAAGTACTTATACCTGTGAGGCAATTTCAAGCAGCATTCCACACGTTTATAGATTACATATATGTCATCTAGGAAATTTAAAAAATGTTAAATTGAAAAGAGACGTTTTTTGAACTAAATTGCGCATGTCTTCTTTTGAAAAATTTTTCATCGAGGTTCTTCTGCCGCGGCAACAAAATATTCATCGTAAACATCTAAATAACACAACATGCACATTAAAAAAAAAAAAATTTGACTTAGACTAGACACATTTCGTTAAACAACAACTAACCTGTTGGCGCGTTTGCTGCTAGTCTTGAGCTTGGTGCTGCCAAACTTGGTTTGGGCGAATGTGGCGGTGGTAAAGGTAAGCGGAGCGGTGGTGCGCGGAATAAAAGCCGGCACGGGGCTGGGTGAGCCCTTGAAGGAGTTAGTGATGGGTGTGGGCGAGGGCGCCGATGAGGAACCGGATCCGTGGCTGTTCTGCTGATTGTTGGACGAGCCGTTGCTGGCGTTGCTGCCAAGCGAGCTCGAGAACGGCGAGGTGGACTTGGGACTGAGACTGAGGCCGCTCAGGGACGTGCTCACGGCCTCGATCGGTCTGAAGCACTGCGCTTCCGGGTTAAAGGTTTTGGTGACCTCACGATCGGCCGAGGTCTCGTCGTGCGGATCGCCGGTTTCCGAATAAAGGATCTTGACGGCGTTCAGCTCGCCGATGCGATAGCTCACTTCACCGGGGTCAACCCAGACGGCGAGCTCGGCCGGCAAGTTCTCCAGGATGTCCTGAATCGGCACGCCGCTCTCCTTCGCGGCGCGCTCCAGCACCGGATCGACCGGATCGCCAGTCTTCAGACATCTGAAGGCCGAGCCCTTGAACGGTTTCTCCGGGTACCAGTGGCCCTTGAACTTGTCCTTGAGCGCCTTCTCGAGCTCCTCGCCGAAGATGTTTACCCGTCTGCGCGGCAGTTTGTTGTAGAGGTACGATATCACGAAGTTAAGCGCCACCTGCACCTCGATATGCATCTTGGTCTTCGGTGGAAGAATCTTCGGGCTGTTGTCGTCGCTCGCAGCGCCCGCGCCGGGATAACACCGAGGACGTCCGTACGATCGGTCGTCTTGCCACGGGCGGGAGATTTGTTCTGGATGGTAGTTTGCACGCTCGATTAACGGAGCTACCGGATCACGCTCTGTGGCTCTCAAACAACTTCTCTGATTTCACAACCGAGCGGATGTCTTGCGATCGCAAAGCGCTCTCTCTCTCGGGGATCTGCAATCATACGTAAAGACAGACGTGTGAGAAAATGTGTTTGCATGGAATAATAAAACGGGGTAAAAAGCACGCGAGAAAATTCTCTTCTTTCTCAAGTGGATCAATGCATTCCACTGAAGATCAGTGAAAATTACAAAATTTCGTCTTCCACTGAGAATCAGTATAATTCGCTAATTCATTCAGTAATGAAACACTTTTACTTTTGCGAATTAGTTCACCGGGCCAATCAGTAAATATCAAAATACTTCTAGAAATAAAGTAATTTATAATATGAAAACAATTAATTAATTTATGATTAACGTCTTCGAGTAAATTTTCTTGATTATTCTGTATTGTCTTAATAGTAATTCGAAAAAAAACCTATTGGAATGGATTCGAACTCTCTGATTACCAAGGCGCTCCACCAATTCAACCATTGAGACTCTCGAGAACGGTTATTGCGAAACAAATATGTTAATGGCATTCAGTGACATACTGATTTCCAGTGAAACTATCTGTCACCGAAATCAATCAGCGAAATCTTGACTAATTCTCAGCGAAATTAATCTGAATCAATCACAGTGAAATTTCAACTAAATCTACTTAAGAAAGTTCCTCTCATATTCCGGGTTAAAACGCATTTCGAGAGATCTATTCTGCTCGTTCAGACGAGCCTTAATTACGGTTCGCAAATGAGTTTTCGCAAATGAGTGGCGTTCTCACAAAAGTTTGCCGAATATTATCGCGCGGGACTACGCGCCTCTCGCTCGTGTATTAATACATTATTGGAGACCGTTAGACAAACGCGTAATAAAGCAACGCGCGAAGTGTAAACCAAGTTATGTCTTGCGTTGGAAGCGCGAGATCGCGCGTTCGCGAAAGAACTCGCTATCTTCTATAGAAAAGGACTCGCAACGGTTTCTTCATCGATGGCGTTATCGGTTCCTTTCACGAGGCTCGCGCATTGAAACGGAACGCGACTTCCGGTTACTCGCGCCCCTCCGTTTCTCGGCATCGCGCGCTCAAGGAACCGAAACAGAGAGTCGATCGTTTTATTACGCTTCGCGCGCTCTGCGCCGTTTGCGTCGCGCGGCGAGGACAAATTGTCAATCTTCGCCCGACGAAGTCTCTCCCAAAACACATTTTTAACAAATTATTCCCGCACCGAAGTTTTTATTGGACTGTGGCAATTTTCTCCTCACGATTTTTGAAGAGAAATGCGCTGTCGAGAATTTTCCGACACCCCTGCGTGTTGTTGGCGGAGCTACTCAAATTTGTCAAACGCGTCAATTTATCTCCAAAGTCGCAAAGCGTAGCAATCCTCGTCGCGATCCCATCGTTCGCGGATTTCTTTTACGCTCGAGGTTGCTCACGCGCGTCGCCAAAGTAAATTATGCACGCGCGAGAGCGACAAATGCGTCACGCGTACAGCGATCGCGTACAAGAACGCCCGCAAACAAGTCCTGTGACGCAAACCGGGAGGGAAAGGGGACGAGAGAAGTGCAACGCGAAAGGGATTGCTCTTAGACCTCCGCAGAAACGACGGGAGAGAGAGATTGCGCGCGCGAGAGTCGCCTCTATATTGCCGCTATTCTCGAACATCGCCGCAAATGCGGAAGTTGCTCCTCTCTCTGAATGCCACTGAGAGCGAAAGGTGTTTCTCTCCCTTCTCTCCTGGCGCGCTTCCTTCTTCTCCTCGCTTCTTCACCTTTTCTCTTTTCTCGCGATAGAGATTCTTGGGCGTCTACCAAGAGCTTTTTCTCCCTCCCTGCCGCTTTCTCGGGCACATCCGGGCGATTCCCGAGTTTGAGAACTCGATTCCGCCCTTCCTGGTTTCGCTTCTTCGCCTCTTCGAGCGACGGAAAAAAGATCCGAAATGGAGAAGAAAGAGAGAGAGAGAGAGAAAGGAAGACCCGCAAAGAGACTTTTCCACGACTTTCGAGAGGTCGATAACCCTCGAAAACGCGAGGCGACTTCTGTCGCGCGGGAGTTCTTCTTTCTCACTTTCAATCTCTCGAGAGGACTTTATTTCCCGCGAGAAATCGTTTCGAACACGCGAATTTGCAATAGCGTTCGACGCGTCCGGTTGCGGAGACATCGTTTTCTTTACGCGTAAAAACGAGTGTAGCATTTCATTGCGTTCTAGGAAAAAAAAAAAAAAAAAAAGAACGGCTTCCGTTTCTCTCCGTCTTCCTATACTTGACTCGGTGGCAAGTTTCCACCGGGTGGGCTCGAGCCAAGAGGCGGACGGGATATGTAGGTTAAAGCTAGGCGGGTGTAGAACGACGGTCTGTACTTGCAGTAGTAGTACACGACGTCGAGACGGGGGTGGTTGTAGATATTGATCCCGCGGCAGAGGGCTGCCGGAAGGTTCTCAAGTTAAAAATACACGGCCTTGCGGTTCTCTTTCTCTCTCTCGTTCTCTCTCTCTCTCTCTCATCGACTCCGTGCCTGGCCAAGTGCTCGTCAAATGCCGCAATTTCCGCCACCTTGATTTTCCCGCGATACTCTCTTCGGGCGAAGATGCCTATCCGTAGTCGGTCAAGTTTGATAGCGAAAAAAAAATCCACAACCCGCTCCGTTTTCTCGGCCCCTCCTTTCTCTCGGTTCTTCGAATTTAATTGAATTTTATTTTTTGTCAACGACACACACGCGTTGCGAGAGACTACGTTTGCTCACTTTTTTTTATCCAACGTTTTCTTATATTTTTTATCCAGGAAAAAAAAATATCGACACACGAAATTATCGTTGACTTTGTTATCGTACGCTAATTGTTTACGAGTCGGCGAGTCGTCGAGAGATCGATGCGCGGCAGGTGTCAAAGTGTCAAAGGGATTTTTTTCAGCCGCTCTTTCCACCTATCGCGGAGTGGAGGTGCAATCGACACCTGGGCGCCGGCGTCCTTTGTATTTACGCCGGACTGAATGGAGGTCGCGTGGCAGAAGAGGGTACGGTATGTGGGCCGGAGATAAAGCGCGCGTCCTTCGACGAATGAAGTCAATGGAGCGGCAGGGGCTGATTCTCGATATTCACGAGCGACGCGCGACAGCATCGGTGGTGTAGTCTCTCGACACGTCGCGCGTTGTGACGATCGAGAACAAAGAAGTGAGCACGCGGATATAATTACCCCCTTCCCTCCCCCTTCCCTCTCCCGTCCCGCTGCTCCTCGTTCGCATTTTACGCGAAGCGTAAAACGGGCGGCCGTTCCGTCGCGCCAGACGCCGATCAATGCACTCTTGATGAGATACTTGCAATGTAAGACGTGATATGTCACATACGTCTCGGAGCGGAGACGCTGACACAGGCGAGTGACACTCGGATATAATCTTCGTTGACGATAAAAAGACGCGCGCGAACGAGGAAAGATTTCTCACAGAGAAATCGATACGTTTTTATCAAACACACTTTTCTCTCTTCGCAGCGCGATTCTTCTAATACCTCGAGTTATCCGCCAATTATTTCCGACATTGGAATTTAACTGCGGGAACTCGAGCCAAGAGGCGGACGTATCAGCGACAATAATTTTCCAAAGTGCCGTGCGCACACACAATCTCTGACTCTCTCTCTCCGAGCCAATTATCGCGACACGAGTGCTGTCCTCCCAATTCACGATTCAGCAAAGCGGGTTAAATCCGCCGGTGCGCGCGCGTTTAGTTCGCGTATATATATATATATATGTATATATATTCGCTTAATCGATCCCCGAAGAAACAGCCGAGAGTTGATTTAATTACGTCGACCGTGCGCAAATTGGGTCAAGACGACGCCCAAGCGCGACGTCGTCGTCGTCCCGGGACGCGCGTCGCCCGTCCCCAGCGGCACCAACGCTGTATTCTTCGGATTGGATAGAGATTGAGATGAGTTTCGTCGATGAGAGAGAGAGAGAGACGAGGTCTTTGAGCAAAGAGAGGCGAGACTCTTCTTCTGGAAAGAACGCGCGCCGAGATGTAATCTATTCGTTGAACCTGTTTCGAGAGGATTATTCAGACACGACGATTCCTCGTGACAATGAAAAACGCGGGCGGCGCGGGGGAGGAGAGGACTCGTGCGGAATCGCGTTGCGCAATTATTCATCGGTTACACAACGAATCGCGCGCGCCACGTGCACGCGCGCGTCCGTATTCCCTTGACAATCTCTTCTCTCGCATGACGTTTTTTTTCCGAATTCGCTGAATAAAAGAAGACGCGCGACGTTCCGATGAAACTTTCACGCGATCGGATCTCGTCCAGACTAAATGTCACGTTGATGATAGTTTTTTTTTTCTCATATTGATAGAAATCGAAAATTCTCTATGTGAGATTGTTCTCCTGCTCGCGTTTTATTTCGCAAACTTCATTTTTTTTTACGAGCTTCCGACGTGAAAGAAAGAGAGATCTCATCTACATACATACAAGCCTCGTGAGGAGAAGAAAAGCCGATTCGCAAATAAAGACTTGACGAAGAATCCCTCGCGCGATCGCGAAACCTTTGAACACGACCGGGCGAATCCTCACGCGTATGCAAATTCCAATGTTATTCGCGAGCACGTGTCCGACGACCGCGCGTCTGACGACTCGCTCGATCTCGTTTTCCGACACACACACGCAAGAGTAACTCGAATAATTGCGGCGCGACACATGTCGCCGCGTAATCCTCGTTATTATTTCTCGCATTGACGCGTTTGGGAGACCGAAATGTAAATTCTTGGACGATCTCGCACGACAGCGTGACCGAAGCGAAACGATCGTCGGGAGGAGGAGATTTTTAACGTCGCGCACTTATAAAGGAAAATCGCCGGCGCTCTCTCGCAAATTTATATACATATGAATAAACCATATCTTCCTGGGGAATCTTGGAAAGCAATTCGCCGCTTGAGAACGCGCTTATTGGATATCTCATTTATCGGGAAAACGGACCTCCGCATCTATACCGGCCATTATGGATCGACCTACTCCACTGGAGGCGATTCCTTATTGAACTTTATTGTGTGCGTTATAATAAACCGCGCTTCTACCCCTCCCCCCCCTCTCTCTCTCTCGCAATGCGCCACCCCTCGCTCCCTTTTCCTCCTCTTCCTCTCTTGCCCGTGTTTTCTCTCTCTCGTCGCTCTTTCTCGGAGCGGCGGTGCCAGGCGGACCGACAGATCAATACGACACAGTCTCTGCAGAAACCAGGCGCCGCTGCTCCAGATAACAAGGCGCGAGAAACGCGGACCTGCCCTATAAGCCTCCATTTAAATAGCGCCCCAAATACACGTAGAGCCCGCCCCTCTCACGAAAAAGATGTCGAGTTTCCCTGCCCTCGTCGAAGGGCCTTCGTCGACACAATACCCGGACCTGGGCCAAAGTGGCGTTACGTCACCGCTTGCCAGCCCCCACAGCGTCGCGAGTTTCTCCCCAAACTTAATGTTCTTCTCAAGAACGATCGTTTAATGGCGAATCAAAATTAATAGGAGGGAGGAGGAGAAGGATGATATCGCGAAGACGAATGCGAACGATGCGTGAGATACTTTTTCATTTCTCCCTCCCGGGAGGGAAATGGCGATTTCTTTCCGGATTTTCCGTCGCGCGGCTGGTGACACACGAGCGAAATTAATTTTCGGCGCGCGCGTTCGAGCGACGCTTGTGCAATGAAAATTTACGACGCGAACGCATGCGGAAGTGAATCGCGCGCGTATCTCCGCCCGTCGATAATTTCGTCGTCTGCGAAGAACGTTTGAATCGCGCGAGAGGCAAGAGGGAAAACTTAATGGGACGGGAGGAGAGGAAGAAGAAGACGGCGAAGTCGGGAGAAAGATGAGAAGAAAAAAAAGAAGAAAGAAGAGAAGCCCATTATCCGTGAAAATACGGCCGGTTGTCATCCTCAGAACTCGCTCGAGATTGGACGACGATTCGTCGTTATTTTATTCCTTTTTGTCGTGGCGCCTTCTGAGGAGAGGAGAAACTGCATCAACGGTTGGGGATTTTATGACCAATTTGCTCAACGACCGCGCGGGGGTGATATAAGAGCGTGCGCACGCGCGGGCGCGCAGTGGCCCCGAAATCTACTCTAAAAACGCTCACGTACAATATCCGTCATCTCGCGCATCACGATAGGGTTGCCATATTTTTTAGGAAAGATATAAAAAAAATCCCCGACACTTCATGAAAAATTAATTTCAATATCGAGAAAGTCTACGACTTATAAATTATGCATTGTTCTGAACCTGTAAATTAATAATTTTTTTTTTTTTTCACTTCTACACTTGTTTAAAAATTCCGGACGTCTGGTTCAAGTTTACATCACGACGAACTCCGAGATTTTCAGATAAACTCGCGTAAAGGTGCAATTACATTGATGACGCATGTTGAAATGGAGATTATAGGAGCACAACAGAATCTTCATCGAGAAGTGAAGATGCAAATTCTCTTCTCAATGAGCAAATTACCGAGTACGTTGCGAAATCACTTTTTTCTTTTCATGCTATTATTTAACGCCGTTGAAATGTCAATAGCGAGAGCCACCTTTTCCTCGACGAGTTCGTCGATATAATCGCGAGAAACGTTACGGGAAATCCCCGCGATAATCGTCTACACACGGATGCAGGTAATTGTTTCGCGGAACGCTTTTGTGCGCGCATCCTTCTTTTTTTTTTTTTTTTCTATCTCCGCCCGATACGCTACAGCAAACGTCGATAGGATTTTCTCCAACGGAGAGTTTCGGATGAATGAATAATTTCTCTCGCCGGGTTACAGCTTAAGAAACTACCTTTCGTTTGACTTTTTTTTTTTTTTTTAACGTAAATTAGCGTTCCTAATATTTCCAGGTATTTGAATTTTATGCCAACTTTCACTCATTGTTAATAGCTATTTAACGAGAGATCGAGCGCGTATATATTTTGATGAAAACGATCGCGCGCGTTGAATATTATAATCGGAATTTTGTACACAATTACGAAGTAGAAATGTTTCGCGGCTAATTTCAGCAATTAATAACAGCGCAATGAACAACGTAAATAGTTTAGCATCGCATCTAATTTCGCGTGCGAAGAGCTATGAACGAACATTGCGCGCGTAGAAACATTTCAATTGTGTTACCCAGCTTGTGGCAATAATTAGTCAATAATTTTAAATTTCATAGAGGGGAAAATAGATATATATAAAATATAAATAAAATAGATATATATAAAATATAGATAATTTGTCTATAAAATAATTTATCAAGTAATTTATGTATTTTAGATGCAAATTAAGCATCTTAAATGAATTGAAATTAATTTCTATGTGCGTGTTAATTTACACGTTCAAAAATATATTTGCGCACAATACATCCTGCGTATCGGCTCATATCGATCAGTAAAACTATCTGCCAGTTGAACACTATCACGAGCTTAAATTATTAATAAGTTGTAATCAATAAGTTTGACTTCGACGCAACGTTAAACTCGTTCTTAAAAATCTTGTCTTCGAAAATCGTTACATTGGATTATCTCGTCAAAATGGCAGCGAGCATGTATGGAAAGTGATAATTTTGCGCACAATCTGTACAAATTCCACCCACTGAGTTTGAAATTATTGCGCGTTTGTGTTACTGCAGATATCGAAGATTTTATTAATTGCAAAAATTCAAAGTGCACAAAGATTTTCGTACATGTAAATTTATATCCGCTCGACTCGAATGCAGCATCCAGTGTGCAGCAGAATGTAATCGCGATATTATATACGGCTGGACGAGCGCATTGTGCCGTTCGCTTCGTTGGCGAATGCATAATTAATGTATTCAGATATTTCATCGCCGGTTAATTTACTTCAGCGGGCAGATGTTGCGAGAAATAAAAATCTCTCGATGAGAACGCTCTCGAGATTAGTTGTGACGTTCGTTTGTTGCGTGGTGACGCGCGAAAGGGAATTAAAATGGGGAAAAAAATTGTCTCGCGAAAAGAGACGGACGAACGACGACGACGACGACGACGCGGTTCATCGCGAACGATATTAAAACACTCGTATATCCCCCCCTCTTCTCATCCCTTCATATTTCACTTCAGTGAGAAAATTATCCGTGCCGAGCGCTTTTGTTTCAAAACGAAACCGAGAAAGAACGAAACTCTATTGGTAAAATATTGCACGTACGTTTCTTAAAAATTAGTATCTTTTTTTACAGAAATTATTATCACATGCAATGGTAAAAAAAAAATATATTCTTTCTTTTTTCACAAAACAATTTTTGAATAAAGCACGTCACTCGAACCACGGAAAAACAACGGTTTCGAACGGCGAGGAAAGAACTGCCAGGCCAGCTGAAATTTTTGTCAGAGCAACAAAAAAAACCATTTTGTTAGGGAAACCAAAAAGTAGATCCAACAAGTTCGCTGTTCACATAGCAACTGATCTCCTTGCTATTTCCAGCGAACCTTCTTTCCCCCGTAAAAAGGTACAAGTTGTTCGATTTCCCGAGAGAAAGAGAGAGAGAGAGAGATCTGCAAGTTTTCAAGTTACACCACAAAAAAAAAAGAAACTCTTCGAAGATCGCGTGTGATAAAAAAAAAATCGCCTTTTTTTTCGGAGAGCCGCGAATGTTCTCGTGCGGTTTCCATTGCGAAAAGCGGAAGGAAGAAACGTGGGCGAGGTGGTGATCGATCGGGGTAGCCGCTCCTCATCAGAACGGGGGGTGGAAATGGGAAAGAGGTGTTTCCGCGAGGAAGGTAAAGGCTATGAGTAGCTACACGAGAGAGAGATAGAGAAAAGAGGATATTCGGCGATATTCTACTGATATTCGCGTCGCAATCTGGATTCGAGAAGAGGCACGGAACCGTGAATCGCCGCCATGACTAGACTGCATGACTAATCGCGATTCTGATCGCGAGGATTATATAGAGTGGACTTTCAACTTGAGAAGTTGAACGCGCGCGTTACATATAAAAATTAATGTGCGAATGCACGTGGGGGAAGATCCGCGCGCGGGCGGACGTTCTCGCCACACGTCAAATCTCTCACTTTATCGTCTCGTCTCTCGGAGAACGCGAGAAAAGGCGACACAAGAAGGAGAGATAAGTAACACAAGGGATAGGGGCGAAGAAAAATAAAACGCCTCAAACACATAGACCGATCGATACTTCTTCTCATGCAACGGACGCACCCTGAAACCGAAGGCGTAGCTGCACTTCCAATGCAATGTCTTCGTGGTGTATGCATGTAACGCGCGGAGAAGATGCGCGCGGGCGAGCGAGGACATTAAAATTCCACGCGCCTCGGATCGGAGCGCATTAATAAAACGCGCCGGTCGCAAAAAGTTTCGTTGCTTATGAAGAATGAAGAGAGACGCTTACATCTATACGCGTTGCATAAAATATTCACGATTATGCGGCAAGTTTATTTTTAAGGATATACCTCGCGCGTAATCCAATTTGTTTTTCCCCGGTGCCGTCGGCCCGCTCGACGTATTTCCTTCCTCGCGTTTCCCGTGTTCACGCTCGTCTTCGTTCCGATATTCGACGCGCCAAACAAAACCGTGTCATCGCTTTTTTTCTCTTACGAGCGGTTCTTTTTTTTTTATTTTTAATAAAAGCGCGTTTCTATTTTTATGCGGCTAATATTCTGCGAGTGAATCATCAAATATTTTTATAACGAGCCAAATTTCTCTGCAATTTTAATTAGACGAGCTATTAATATTCTCTCTCTCTTTCTCTCTCTTCCTCTCGTTAATTACGAAACGTTCTATTTGAGGGAAATCTGCAATAACGATTTCGCGACGGTACTTTTATCGTCGCGAACTATAACCAACCGAGCATATTTTCAAGCCAAGGTTAAAGCTGCTCTGGCCTGGCAGTTGCTCTCAAGAATTTCTGCTATTTCCTACCGCGAAAGCGTGCGCGCTCGCAACAACTCCGGAAGGGCGCCTTGCTTTTGAAACGCGCGGTAGCGTGTGAGATGCGAAAACCACTACTTCGGTTCCGTGTGTGTTGCCGTAACTTGTTTCACTCGCGCGTTTGAGAGAGCGTTTTACCTTTCCTCCTCCTCCTCCTCCGCGACACGTACAGGTACACCAAGTTTTGCCGAGGAAAAAGAATAAGGCGCGCCTGTAGTGCGCTAAAACGCGGAAAAGTGTTGGTAAACAACGGTAATAATGATGATGGCGGTGGAAAAGAAAAAAAGAGGTACGCGCAAACGTGACCCGACTACCTTCGCCCGAAATGCGCCTTTTCATATCTTCCAGCGCGACGTATTCGCGCGTTTTTTTCCCCCGTGTATAAATAAAACTTCCAATTAATCTCAACGCTTTATTGCGAAATATGGAATTTTGTTTTTTATTCAACACGGGAGGAATCATGGTGTTGCCTTTTGAGTCATCGTTCTATTTTTTTTTTAACATATTATTTCGCACGTTATTGTGTGCGCGCGCAAAAAAGTGTGTGCTAAAGCTATTATTATTGTTATAATAAAAATAGAAAGATAATTTCTGCTCGCGAATCACATTTCCGTATTCGTCCAGCTGTAGTCGACTTCGGGCCACACGTCCTCAAGACCCTGTTTACGTAAGTGTGAATAAGACGTGCCGCATTCTAACGGTGATCTATTTACGTCCACTGCTCCCCGAAATCCCGGCTCGCGCGGCCGGCACCTAATTTTACATTCGGAGCAAAAACTGCACTGCCAAGCGAGAAGTGATCTAACAATCGATCCTCTCGCCTCTCGCGACCTTATCAAATTCGGGAGTGGAGTCAAAAAAAAAAGAGTATTTGCAGAAGAAGAATGTTGAAAGATGTTGCGCGTGTGTGACGAAATTAAACGCAAGCGCGCGGAACGTTCGCCGAAAATGGAGAAGAGCAAGTCACGATCGCGCTCTGATATAAACGCCTCTTATCTCCGAATCGACGAAGATGATAATAAAACCGCAATTATCGTGATTGAATTATCGCTTTGTCGTCTTGTTAAATATCGTCCGACTTCTGATCGCTCTCGAAACTTACTCGTCATTGTGTGAAAAAATTACTTGAAATACTAAAACCTTGGACACACAAGTTTTGCAAAAAATTTGAAACAATTGACTTTATATTTGAAGATTTCACGGCGTCGTAAGAGAATTTCCAGAGACGATTTTTGAATCGCGGTGTTCATATCGACGTTTCGTGAACATTTCGGTTCGCTTTATCAAAATTTCAAGAGCAGCCTGATAATATCGGCAAACCATTGTCAGAAATAGACCTCACACATCCTCCATATCCAACAATTTCAATACAACGTAATCGATTAATCGAAGGTGCGAGAGAATTCGAGAGACCAATCTCTCCGATTCCCGATTGACATTGACCCGGCCGTGTACGTCACGCTCACGTCGTCGATTTTTATTGCCACGCACGCGAGCAATACGACAATCAACTGAGCGTGTACGTCACAATCTGATGAAAAACAACAACCCAGCGATGCATCCTCGGTGTATCATAAATCGATATCTACTCTCGGCAAATAATTGCGTGATTCAAAGTTTTCACGCGCCGCCGATGAGAAATCGCCGCCGCGTTACATAACAACGAGAGAGTCGGTGAATCGAATCGGTAAGTGAAAAAAAAAAAATCCCGTCCGATAAAACAACGCGGATTTTTTCCGTTTGCCGATCGAAAAGCGTAAATAAATAAAAGCGATATCTCCGGTTGGTTGCGGAAACGCAACCGAGAGAGCCGATAGAAGCTAGTTCAACGGTCTCTCTCCCTCTCCCTATCTCTCTCTCTCTCATCGGTCGAGAATCGTCACATTTCCTGTGTTGTCGGCTGCGGGTTGGCAACAATGAAAGTGCTCGATTACACGCTCGTTATGTAATTAAGATTGTTACGGCGGAGCGAGCGCGCATAAACGCTGAGCGTTACCTCGCGCAGCTGGATGCTGCGGTGGACATGTATCATTACCGAGGGGAGGATAGAGGGAAGGAGGGAAATTCTGGCGTATTTCTGGCATATCTCCGATCCGCGATCTTGCGCTTAACAGAATGTTCGGAATGTTCAGCACAGGAGGAAAACGATTTGCCAAGCGATCCCTTGCGCGAACTTTTGCTTGCGCTTTTGCCAGTTTTTCCGAATCACAGGAATTCAATATTGATTTAAATGCAAATTAAAAAAAAAAAAACTTGCGCAAAACGTGATTGATTCGTTTGTTCGTCGCGGCGCTTTATGCGCACGCACGCGGTCATCGCGATAGCGTCGGCTTTATCGCGATTAACCGTCGCCTACGCCGGCGTTCGATATTACGCGGATCGCGAAGGATGACAGACGCGATAGAGAGGAGGGAGAGCGCAGACACACGGAGAAGGAGCCAACGTATACACACACATACACGTACCATCGCGCACGATCTCAATTTCCTGATATCATCGATCAGTCGTTTCTTACACGCGAGCTTCAAACTCCCGCGCGCGAGTTTATCTTCGGAAGAACCGCGCCGCTTTAACCCCAACAACAACGCGTTGTTGATGGATCCGCTTTCGTGCGGGAAAACTTGGTCGGGATGAATTTCAATTTCCAAATTGGCGGTTGCGTTAAACGATCGTTGCGCAATATGCGCGCGGGACGGCGCGTTTCCTCGGAGAGCGATTACGAAGAGGCTCTTGCGCGATTAAGTAGCTTTTTAAGTGCCGTTGTGCTAATGACTTCCTCCCAGTCTAGTTCGCTAAAGAGCACGCTCTCTGCAGTGTTCTTTTCTCCCCCTCGTTTGTTAAATTGCGAAAATCCGCGAAACACGTCAAAACCGTTTTCGACGTCCTACTGTTGGTAGAAAAATTGTATGTTTTTTTTTTCAATCTAAACATATTTAACGAGAGAGAGGGAGAGAGAGAGAGAAAGAGAGAGATAAAAAACGCTCGTGGGCGCGTATATGCATATTCGGCAACGTTCTTTCTTTAGCTGACGCATCGATTACCGGAGGTCACTGCTCGAATAATTGCTGTTTGAATATTCCGACACGGTGTGCGAACGGAACAGCCGTAATTCGAGCAAACTTGTGTCATTACATTGTTTTTTTTTGCAATTTTGATCGACGCGACAAAGCCCGCCATCTCCTAGCTCGTGCAGAGACAAACCAGATTTCGAGAAATAAAATGCATTATTGTAATATCGCAGCGCATTATGTGTAAATAAATTTCAATAAATTTTAACGCATTTACATAACGCGGGTCGCGTAATTGCGCGACGCTATTTCTGCTAACGACGCAATCGCGCAAATCTCTGTGCTAAAATATTAAATTTTATATCGTACGATTACACGATAGATTTTAATCAATTCGATATTTCAGTCAAATCTTTGCGCGATGTGAAACTATCGCAACGGTTTCAACAACGTGCCGGCAATGATGCGACAATTATAACGTTAGATAACGATAAGGATTCTAGTTAGATAACGCGACACTCTCCACGTGTCCGCGCCACGTTTCAAGGTTTCAACAATTAACCCAGAAGATTCTCCCTGTCACGCTATGGCGTGTCTCTGTTAGCGTTCGGTCGCGTTAGCAAAAAGAAAAAAAAAACCTGTTCAAACATCGTCTCATCCACGCGACGAGCGACTGCCGGATTCGTTATCAATATTTGTGCGTCACACACGAACACTCGCGTATAAGTTTGCATTTTTCAATGAAAAAAAAAAAAAACAAAACAAAACAAGTAACGACGCAGCAAAAAATTTCGCTTGGTCGTCGCGAAGTTTCGAAAAAGTTTCTCGAACATTCCTCGAGTCGGTGACCCAAAGAATTTGAATTACAAAACGAAAAGAGGAGGAACACTTGACTTTTGATTGATACAATTATTTACACACGCGCGCGATCGTGTTCGCTGCGCGACGTTTAGATCGCTGGTGCGTTTCGTTTTCGTTTGACACACACACACACACACGACCTTAACAACGACGATAGCGGCAGCCGATAGTGCTCATGCACGACTTGCTCTCTAACCGCTTTGAACTTGGAGGATCTTGCAAATCGCACGGAAAACGGGGGTAGTAGGTCGCTCGCAGGCGACTGCGTGTGCGAGAGAGTGTATCATCCGTTTGGCATTTCTCCGAGAGTCAGGGGTGTCCCTTTCTATTCTGAGATCGCGGTGTTGCTGCCTTTTCACAGCGTTGGCGGATATCGGACACTACCAGAGAGAAATCGCCGACGAGAGAGATAATAATATCGCGTTCGCGTGAAAAAAAAAGAAAAAAAAAGGTCGCGACACCGTAAAATCTCGGAGCAAGCTTACGGAGCGAAGACGCGAAATTGCTCTTCTTCGCTTTTTATTACATCGAAAGAACCGACGTGTATAAGCGCGAAGAGATGAGCTCGAATAGAGGGAGGCGAGGGGGTTAAAATTACGTTTAAGGGTAGCTGGAGAGAAAGAGAGATAGAGAGAGAGATTCGTTTGGCTATCCTGTTATTTTCTCAAGAACCCTTAACGAGCTCTTCTTCTCTCCCCAACTCCGCGCTTTCTGTGCTCTTTCTCTCTTCACCCCCTTTCTCCCCCGAAAATCACCAAAACCCTCTTCAAGCCGTCAAGCGCACGCGAGATCTTGCCGAGCGCCACAATGCACAGCTCGGAAATGGAAACTTGTGCGCGGAATATGAAATGTCGGCGCATTATCTGCGGATGCTGCACGCGCTATCGCGTGCATTATTCGCCGTGATTGTTGTGACAGCTGATGTCGCGCGAAACGCTGTGTCAAGCTCGATTTTTTTTTGTTGTTGTTGCAGAAAATTTGTTTTCTAATCGCAATCGCGTTGTTATTATCATCGAGATTGCGATAAACGTTTCCACATATATATATAGAACTGACACGATATCGCAACAAACCCATCGCTGATTGATATAATAATTTATTCCCCAAAAGTTACCGCTCACTCGATTTTCGCGCGCAAAAAAAAAAAAAAAACATTGCGATATTCGGAGATACCGAATTCGATGCAGAACGCGTTTGCAGTTGAGGCAATTTTTAAACGATCTCTCTATGTAAAAATACACTTGCAAGCACCCTCTCCCGTGTGTATTTGGGATCGCATTGGATTCCGCGAATCAATAAACTTCTCGCTCTCACGTCGCGCGCGCGCCAACTCTCCTCGCCGAGGATCTTAATGCAACGCGCCTGTTATAACGAGCGAATAAAACATCTCCGCGCACAATGGAAACACACTTCTCTCGGAAACACACGCACACGCGCGCACACACTCGCATCGCAGAAGTTTCCAGCGATTTTCATAATTCGCTGTTGGCGACCGTCCAATCGCCCGCCTCTGGCTATTAGCCCGCCTCGCGGCAGAGAGAGAGCAATATGATGAATTCAGTTTCCCTCGGAATAAATCGTCGGAAATACGACACGCGACGAGACGATGAGAATTAATACATCAACTCTCTCAAACGCGCGCGCACGTATCCGTCGAGATTTCTTCTGGCGCGGCGCGAACTTGAAAAGCCACTCGAATTTGTTACTTGCGACGCGATAAAGTACCGCAACCGCGTCTAATTGGAGCGGTCATTACGTGAAAACGTTGAGTCGAGACGCGGCGTTGAACGGGCAGTAATACAGATTTAACGAGGTAACTTGGTGTACGGCAGATGATGTCCGATAGGTCTGGCATCCGCGGAGTTAAATAACTTTAAGCGAATGCTTCCTCGGAAGAAGCGAGAAAACTGTCCCGGTGCCCGGCAGAAGTGTCGATGAGTCTAAACAAAACAAATTCTGATTCTCTTTTTTATTCTGGACGACTCAGAGGAATCAGGCTGCATTAACCGGATGACAATTAAAAAAAAAAAAACATTATTACACACAAGAATGCGTTCTCCGAGATTGACGTGGGCGAGAAAGAAATATTTTAGCTTGTTGTTATCTTACTCTCATCGTGACAGCCCTTTAAATACTTGATTGCATTATCAAACTTGTATCAAATTTTATTATATTAAATTCTATCTATTTGTTTGTTTATTTGTGGTTAACTTAATTTTAAGGAAAATGTAAATAGGTGAGAAATTTGTGGTATAGTATGGATGGATGATTAAACTTTTTGTAACCAAGTCTCCTTCTTGGCCTTATAGGCTGAAGAGTTTAATAAATAAAATTATTATATTAAATTCTCTATTACACTAAGAAAGGAATATTGATGACCTCGTGATAATGTATAAATTAGAAATGGTGTGGTGTCCAATACGGAGTGGAACAACTTATACTATTACTTTGCGACTGAAAAGAAGGCACGTGTAAAAGATCGAAACGCGTTTCGCGCTTTTATTCTCAATTTTAAACATATTTAACATCTATTTTTGCTCGAAAGAGTGACCTTTGCTTTTATTTGTTGTTCTAAATAAAACGTATCGGGATTCGAGGCGCGCGACGTAAAATCGATCGACGTGCGAGCGGGTGGTGTGTGTGAAAGAAAAAAAAAAGGGAGATACACGTCTCGCTGAAAGGAAAGAATTGCAACGAGATAACCCCTTCGTTGCGATACAATAACCGCGCGCGACTCCCGATTCTCGAATGGAAGATTAACGATCTTCTATTGAGAACGCAACGCGCGAGTCCGCTGTTCCGTTCTCGTTCGACAATGTTATTCTTAGGCGAAGCAGCTGCGAAATTAATGAACGCAGGGGGAGGGAGAAAGAGATAGAGAGAAGAGACGTCTCGTAATCTCTCCGCTCTTATACGCGGAGAGTTGCACAGAGACGCGCGCACAAAAGGATATTTCGCGCTTCTCTCACGCGGAAACGTCGCCGAGGAGTAGCGGTTTTGCGAGTGATGGATGAGAGTGTTCTTCTCGCGCTGCACTCGAGACGAAAAAAAAAAAAACGTCCGGGCAAGAGAGAGAGAGAGGGACTGTCCGTATAGAATCGCCGTTTGACTTTCACACCGAGTTAGCGAATTGACATACTCGCCGCGGCCTGAGAAGGAGTTTAAAGCACGCGCGAAACGATGTTTCCAAATTCGCGCATGCAGTATGTGTTTTGTGTACACCAGGTAAAGAGCCAAGTTACACACAACACCCACACATAAACACACACTCACTCTCTACGAGCAAACAGTACGAAATTATATCGGTATTTAATTTGCCAAAAGTTTCCAAGTTATAAAATACATATTTATTTGCACGGTATATCGATCGCCAATCGATGCGGACAGGCGAGTCGGACGCATATTACGACCGATCGCAATATTGCCCGCGTGTTTGCCGATCGCGACGCGGACGCGATATTTGCGCACCGAGATTTTCCAATTAAATCGTGATTAATTCCGTGACGAACGGCACACGCGCGCCCGATTGTTTACAGCGGGAAACGAAACAAATCGGGAAGAGGCAAGAGGGGAGGAGAAGGAGAAAACACGGGGAAGATCGATGTGAAAGGGATGCCGGAAAATCGACGTTAATCTGATTTCGGTAGTCGAATCGCAGAATCGCCGGCCCGCTAATTTGTTTGACTCGGGGAAAAGCGTGTAAACGCCGCGAGAATAACACACACGTGTGTGTGTGTGTGTGTGAGAGATGTATACACAAATTATATGTGTATCGATCCGACCGTTTGCTCGATAAACAACGTACGTATTATCCCGTTAACGACGAGTTCGCGACGAGTTCCGTCGAACGGATAATTTACGGTACATTATAAATTTTTTTTTTCGACCAAGTTGAAGAGAAGCCGCGCGGCGGCGCGGGGACGTGAATGAACGCGCGTACAACACGCGCCAATTGATAGACGTCTGTGCCACTTGTGCAAATAAAGTTTAACAAACTCGTTTAACAAAAATACGATCGCGCGGTTTTATTCCCGGCTTTAGTTGTTTCGCAGAATAATTAATGAGGAAAAGATTTCCATTTTCGCGACGATCTCGAGTTTGTGTTTCTTCGTTGAACGAGCGAATTTTTATTTAAATAAAAACATCACACGCTAAGTTATCGGACGTGTTCGACGAAATTCGCGGGACGAAAATCAAGGAGGGATCGCCTCGAGAAAGGAATGACACAACTAATCGATTCTAAAGCAGCGCGTGCGATTGTCGCGTGTGTAGCCACATGTGGTGGCTAATGCGCCGAGCTATTACGCGAGAGTCCGACGGCGTTTAAAAACCGGCTTTCCGTCGATCTCGCGACGACCTTTAAACGTAACTCGCCAAAGGCGAGGAGTACGCGCGCGTAATGGCCCGAGTTTGTGTGCGAGCGAGCGAGACGCACGCAGAAGCCGTGTGAGTCACACGAGCGTGTCAGCTCCAGATTGTTGTCCTCTCTCAACGAGAGAGCCTTGAAGAATTAATCATCTTGCGTACGCGCGCGCGCGCGCTTCAGAACCGAGTACGCTCTAATGGAATTAAATCGATCGAACACGTGCGTTTTGCCCGTCGCGCGCGCGACCCGAGAGAGAAAGCGAATTCGAATTGGAAAAGGAAAGGAATTTTATTTATTTTTCGCTCCGTCTGTCGTTAGCTCGCCGCGCAAACCAGTTATTCGATACCTAAAATATTCACAATTTGCGTAAAAAAAAAAAAAAAAAATTCCTGATCACAGCGTGTCCGAACGAATCGGACACGTTTCGCACATATGTCGCGTATATTTAGTTTGGCACTTCGCTGACGAATAGCCTCCCCTCCCCAAATAAAAAAAAAAAAAATTTCGTGTGTATTTCTCTGAAATAAAAAAAGCGAGTTATAAAAAAACTGAATTTCATTAGCGAATAATGGACAAATATTTGGGCGTATCGAATTATTTCGTCGCGAGAGTTTTGTCGTTCGTGTGATTTGCAAATCGCGTCCGTCCTGCAGTTCCGCGGAAATTTACCGCGAACGTGACAAACAGAAATTGAATGAGGAGAACGGGAGTGGGGAACTGAAAACTCTGTACACAACTCGATACGATTTCCAGTTCAAGTGCTTCGCTGCGCGTCTACTTTCTCGCGCGCCGTCCTTTTCGCGAGGCTACACACAATACGAGTATCAAGGCCGCGACTATCGTCACCTGTTCTTACGCTATGTAATTGCGGCCGCGGAACGAGTAAAATCGAGCAGCTGAGGCGGCGAGCGGTTGCATTACGTCGCATAGAAATACTTTGCGATGCATGTGCGCGTGCGTGTGTGTGTGTGTTATTGTAACTTTAAATTCACGCACTATTTACAAAAAATTGTGTCACAATAACATGAAATATATGATTGACGTTTATATTTTTAACCAGACTCAATATTCTGTAGCGTGACGTGCGACAAAAATATTCCTCCTTTTATTCTAGACTGAATTATCTTGCAAAAACTTGTGCGGTGAATATTGAAGTTGTTCGCTGTACGTGAGCTGGAATGCATTTAATGGCGCGTCCGTCTATTCATCAACGTGCTTTTCTCGCGCGACTTATTTTTCCTTATCAACGCGCGAAGACAGTCGCGCAATTAGTTGCGAAACGTTACATTTTGCTAAACGTTATTAAAAAAAAAAAAAAAGAAGAAATCAAGCGCGTTATTAATGCGCAAATTCCGGTGGACATGTCCACGCATTTGTGCGAAGCGACACAACGACGATGGCGACTCAACGTCGTGGCACGGAATTCGAGCTCAATCATCACGTAACAACACACGCGAGAGCGTGTCGTGCATGCGCATGTTGAACGTCACAAGCGCGCGGTGTGTGACAGTCGTGAAATTTGCGCGCGCGCGCGCGCGCGATGAAATTATTCTTCACCGCGGCGATTAGTCGTTCGATTAGCGGTTCAAGTTCAAACTTCGATTCGAGACCTTCGTATTGATTTTTGTCAACGATTGTCTCCGCGTGGAATCACAATATAATTCGTATTTTGTATTTTTAACACACACACACACAGAAAATTCCATCCGTTAGAATATTATTATCGATACTGTGTTTCGATTATCGTTTCTCAAATTGTGCGACGAGAGAGAGCGACAAAAGCGAAATGTCACTCTGTCAGCGGCTTGTTTCATCGATTCGTAATTTCACACGAACTTGAAGTTCGGTCGCGAGCTTATCAGCGCGTGTGAGCGCGACCGTCGGAAGATAAGCGCGCGCTCGAAATATCGAGTGACGTGAAATATCATTCGCGTATCTGTTGGCAAATCTGATCCGCGCGAATTGAAGAGAAAAAAAAACACAGCACAGAGACGAACGAAGAAAATACATTTTGAGGAGCTTTAACGAATTAACAAACGATTGTTGTCGCTTCTTTCGAAAACCAACATCGTCCGCCGCCTTGGCATGACATTATCGATGTCATACGCAGAAAAAAAAGGAGCGAGATCACGCAACGCGGCTTCTTCACCGCGCAAGCACGCGGAATACGCGCCGTGTGCATCATCGCTCGTTACAACTCTCGCGATCGTTACGCCCACGCGCGCTCGCTTCAAGTTCGCGAGAGGAAATCTCTCGAAAGATCTCGGAAGGAAGGTGATCCCCCCCGATCGCCATCGGAACGCAACCGGAAATTGTTTCTCGCGTTTATCAAAAAACAAAAAAAAAAACAAAACATTCTTCACAAAAGAGATACTCACGTGTCTTTCTTTTTGCGGTCACGCCGCTTACTCCGCTGTGTGCGTTTCGACGAGAACGATTGAAAAATCTCGCACCTGTCGCGCGACTTATATTTCTATACACTTCAATCTCAGTCCCCTCCGGAACTCCGTTTCTTTCTCTCACATTCTCTCAGAGACACTCGCGCAACTGGGATAGAAAGGGAGCAGATAGATCAACGCGCGAGCGTGAATTCTTCTCACTTCGAGTATATTCCACCGAGATTGCACGGCGAATACCCACCGCGATGTCACACGCGTCGCGACGTTAACTGGCACGCGGTATATATGTACGTATGTATAAAAGTAAAAAAAAGGGAAAAAGCGGAGGTGCTGGATAAGGGTTGAAAACGGACTGCTTCTCTCTCTCTTCTTCTGTTCTTTTTTTTTCTTCTTCTTTCCTTCCTATCACTCCGTCGATTAACTACTCTTCCGGTGAGCGAGGCGGTGTCACGACGACGAGGTCGTGTCGGCTCTCCGAGTCCGCAAAGCACTGAAAAAGAACTCCTCGCGCGCGCACGCGTATACGTAACGTACCACCGTCCCCCGTGGACGTCCGCGTACTTGTGTGTGCACACACTGTCCGTAGTAGGTACTGCGAGTGTCCCGTGTCGGTAAGACAGAGAGAGGGAGGGAGAAAGAGAGAGAGGGAAAGAGAGAGAGAGAGCGCGTTTTATCGCCCCTTCCTGTCCCAGGACAAATCCGTATGCGATACGCGAAACGTCGCTCGCGAATGCCGCTGCGAGACTGAAACGCGGGGTAACATGTGCGGGCTCTTACATAGAAGCGGCGAACAGTGGGGGCGGACACAGAGGACAAGGGGGTAAGCGCGGCGACGTACACCAAGCGCAGGCCGATTCAGTGGGGATGACCCCACTCACTCTCTCTCTCTCTCTCTCTTTCTTTCTCCTTCCCTCCCTCAGGAGGGAACCCGAGGTGGTGAGCTGGCAAGGACGCGGAGCTTTGACGACGTGTCGACCGCTCGCTCTCGCAGTTGGTTCTCGCACCAGCAGCACTCGGCCACTTCGGTGTGCGCATCTCTCTCTCTCTCTCTCTCTCTCTCTTTATTGCCTTCTCCCCTGTTATTATTTCTAGTTCATTACATTATAATACACTTTGTGCGCTTCCACTTAGTTCCCGGAGAGCAACTGTCAACAACAAAATGTAATTTCTCCCATTTGTGTGTCGACCTTCTCTTTTCTATTCTCAACGCCCTTTCTTTTGTTTATTTTTATACACTCAATCAAGTTTCTCTAACCGCTCGCGTTATTTCATTTTTAACGCGATTGACGAGGAGATATTTTTATGTTATTTTTTTGCTCGGGGGAGGGGAGGGGGAAATTCTCCATAAAAAGCAACGTGTTATGCTCCGAAATGAAAAATCATAAACAAGTAAAACTCGTTTCGCGGATGACAAAGTTCGAACCTCGATTGTGTCACCCGAGCAGAGAGACTGCGAGGAATCGCGCGAGGAATCAAGCGGCGGCACACGAGGTGTCATCAGAAATTCCTTAATGAGACGCGTCTCGTCAGCAAAGTATACGTCAAAAGCATCCGCGTCGAATGAGCGTCACTGCGACTCCTCATTCTGAGTTTTTCGCTCTTTTCTATTTTTCTGCTACACAGCTTGGCATGGAGCAGCGCGGTAGCAGCGCGAATCAAAGCGGAACGCGACGCGAAAGAGATAGAGAGAGTGAGAGAGAGAGCGAGAGAGAGGGAAAATTACCGGCGTCGAGCGCAGGAAGATGCGTATCGGAACTTCCGTGATCAACTGTGACGAGAGCGCGCGCGCAGCCGCGTGTACCTGATTGCATTGTAGTACGTCGTGTGTCGTACTAGACGGAGAAATGAATTCCTTTTTGCGAGAAGAGAAAGAGAGAGAGACGCGTTTTGTGTTTGTCCGCAATAATGAGGAGACTCTCGTGCGGCGCGGTGTACGCGACACGCTTTACTCGCCGCGGAAGCAATTGTAAATCGTTCCGCCGCTTTGTGCCGCGCGAACGTTAATTCGCGACGCTCGTGCGCGCGAATTCACCGGGTGAGTATCTCGGCGGCGGTGTCTTTTGTCTTCTCGCGGAAGAAAACAATGATGTCCGCGAAAGCGATACTCCTCGGATTACACATCGTCGTGCCGGGCCGCGCGATATCATCGCCGCGCGGATACGTGAGCGTTTGTACGTCGCGACAATTTGACGACGATAATCCCCTCCCTCTCTTCTTCACCACGACGTAGTTCGAGAGAAGAGTCGTCTTTTCACCGGGGACACCCGGTATGTCCCTTCGACGGTGTATTCGAGGTTGCGGAGTTCAGGCAAGTGGAAAGTTCAGTAGGAAGCAAATACCACGATTCTCTCTCTCTCTCTCTTGCTCTCTCTCTCTTCTTCTCTGTCTTTCTTGCGACCGATTGTGCGCCGGCTCCGTACTTCGCTCCGTCACTGACGTCGTCAAGTCCGCAATTACGCGACAGTAATAAATTATTAATTAACGACACGAGAACGCGCGTGTTGTTCGTCACTCGCGGCGTTCGAGTGGAAAAGCCAGCTTGTAAAATTATTTTCGCCCTCCGCCCAGAGACATATATACGCGCGCACAAAAGCGCTCACGCACACACACACACACACATACGCATAATACGTACGCGCAAATACACAGGCGCAACCGCGCTCTCGTGCACAAATTGCACGTTTAATCAATACCTCTCTGTGAGAGTTACGTAATTTAAATTAATTCGAGCATCACACGAGCAACACATTCGTGTATTTTGCCTTAACTTGTGCAACAACAACATTGACAATTTGCAGATGTCAGTTTGACGTATCTCCTCTCTCTCTCTCATTCTCTCGTCTGTGCGCTCAAGCGAGTATCTCGAGCGCGTAATGAAGCGGCGAGTATCTCGTCGTGCTCTCCTCTCGTGGGAACGGACAGACAGACACTCCGCGCTGCGGCGGCGGCGTTTCTCTTTCCCTTTTTTTTTTCGGCCGAAAATCACCGAGTAATTTCGTCGTCGTGAACGTTGCACCTGTACACGACGGTTAAATTTCACCGCACAGTTTAAAGGGTTAAAGGTGCCGTGGAAACCGGCACGCGCGAGGCAAATGAAGGACCCGCAGTATTGCGCTGTCCATCACCGGCAGTTATATATTCCGCCGTGTTGCCTTATTGCACTTCCGTTCGCACACACGTCTTATATCCCGCTTTATATTCTGCACGCGCGGTCTTTTTATCCGCCGCGCATTTGTTTCGCACAGAATCGATTCTTTCGCCGGAAAATCGGTCTTTTTTTTTTAATTTGCGAGTGTCTCGCAGAAATGTGCGCGCATTAAACACCAAATAAAATATATGGAAACAAATTTAAATATGTCAAAAAATATAATTAAATAATATAATAAATGAATTATACTCGTTAACAATTTCAATTATTTGGATAAGGCAATACGAGCTATTATACTAGTTGTTCGTGTATTAATTTCCTTTATTGGTAACTAATTTTTTTGCGAATATTGTCAGAGTTTTATTATGTCAAGATTGTTGCGCTATTTTTTGTATTTTTTGTATATAGACTGTTCACTGAGGAAGATCTGAAAAATTTAGATCGAAACGTCTGAAAAAAATTAGTTACCAATAAA
>QVOA01015950.1:0-21944 GCA_014825685.1 Pseudomyrmex cubaensis
GGGGGGGGGGGGGACAATCGGGTACCGGAACCACTCGAGTTCCGGCGATTACCAAAGTTAATGACCGAGAGTTGTGAGCGCTTTTTCACCCGATCCTAATTTACGATTAGCCGCGACGAGTTTCGGTTCCGTGTTGTGCGCACGTGCGCGCTTCGCACGGCTCGGCAGTGATTGCGTGACACGCTTGACTACATTGCGTATATGAGAGACACTCGCTCACGCGCGCCGTATGTGCGTTCGTGATTGATGGCGAGAATTTTGAAGAGACATTTTCAGAATTTTTGTTCTTCCACAAACATTTTCACACACTTTATTGCGATCTATCTTGACAGTTTTGTGCGCAAATAATTTGCACTTTGTATTCATTTGTTTCAAAACTGTGAGAGAAATAGAAACTCTGATGAGAACCAAACGTCATTAATTTGAAAAAACTTCAGGAATTTTTCTCGCATTAATTTCTATTCGGGGGAGGGGGAAAACCAAACTTTTTTGAGTAACATATTAAATATTTTATTCCGCAATTGCGCAACAAACGCGCCGAGAGAAACGTGCGAGAGAGTGCGTCGATGTGCGTGTGCGTTTACGTGATATCAAACTTCACGCGTGGCCGAGTGTTTCGAGTCTGAACAAAATAAAAGAGTCGAACGTTCTAATTTGCGACGACGGGTGCGGAACGGAGAAGAAGGTGCGAAAATGAAGCGTTGCGTGAGATTACGTAATGCACGTCGCATTTAAATACAAACGCGTCGTTGCGTATTTTAGAGATACCGAAGAACACCCCGCACAAGTGTTTCTCTCTCCTCCGCCTTTTGTTTCTCTCTTTCTCGATCTCTCGTGCGTTTGCCTTTTGCCTGACATATGCGCCGGACTCGGACATAATGACGGGTGTCGGCATGATAATTACACGCGCGACCGCCGGAAAACCGAGTTTACAGGTGTGTGTAACTCACGGGGAGAGGGGAGGGGTGACCGGGGGTAAAGCGGCGTGACTGCGACACGTGTCACCCGTTAATCGTCATCGAAGAGGCACGTTGATTCCGCCCTAGCTCGAGATGATGATAGTCGCGAAACCGACGTAGCAATCATCCAGCGCGCGTCCCGCGATCGCTTCTTTTCGCGTTTTTCGTATATTTCTTGTTTTAATCAAAATGAATAAGAACAAGCAGGTTCTAATTGATATTCTTCGTAAATTAAGAAACATTATGCAGATTGAAGCGAGACGCTTCGAGCTCTTACCGGATTCTTCAGTCGTTTTCGTTTTTGCGAACTTATTCATTTTGATTTACCAAACGAGCATCTCTTTCCTCTCTTTTTTTAAATAATATAATATAAAATTTTTTTAAAAAAATATAATATAAATAATATAATATAAAAATTGTCTCACATATGATATCACATAATCACGCGTCATTTTTCTTAATAATTTAATTTAACAGTAATATAATTTTCATCAATTGTTAACATTTGTAATACTTTTGCGATATGACATTTCAACTTGTTCTCTTCTTGTTATTTGTTTCTGTAATTAAATCTGTAAGTTAGTTCGTGGGTAAGACTTTAAAACAGCTTGTGCGGGTTCCGTCCGCGTTGAACGATATGCAATTTTTACATTTTAGACTTATCTGTATTTTTATATTCTTCTCATTTTCTCGTAAAATTATACTCAGTAATGTTTATTTTATTATTTTTATTATAAATGCACATAGATACGCTAGAACATTTAAGCTGTAGTGCAGTGAGAACAGAAGAGAGTTTAAGACTTATCGCAAAATATTCACTTTAAAAAATTTCATGCGACAAGCATCTCAAAAATTTATCAGTAAAAAAAAAAAGAAAACAAAATAAAATCTTATTGTAGACGTTAACGTCATCGTAACGTTATTAGAGAAAATTGTACTTACTTGTATTAGACTCTAAATTTGACAAGATTTCTTCTCCTCCTAGTGTTTTTCACTATACAAACTGTATTTAAGCGAGTACGTTTAGCGCGATCTTTGCAGACGTTTGTCAGATAATTAATTCAAACTCGTTCGTTCACGTTTCATTTATAATTTTTTCCTCCGACTCAAATAAACTTCTATTCGCGACGATTCGCAAATATAATCGCGTTGTGCCTCATCAACGCGCGTCACATTTGTTGAACTTCTCGTTTTTTTAATTCTCATTTACCGATTTAACAGTTGGACAAAGTGTCAGCTGTCAGGAAACTTAGAGAACGACCATGTGAAACACTAACACGATCTTTTTATTATCTAAGTCGGGAGCGACTTTGCATACGATTGAACTCGCGTTGCGGCGAAGACGACGAGAGAGATCTCCGGGACCAAAGCCGCGCGTAACAACACGCGAGATAATCGCGCAACTCCGATTTTTTTTTTTTACTCGAACGTTTTCACGATCGCTTTTTATCGCTCCAAGCGAAACGTCAACTCGCGCGCGGGACGATCTGTAATTTTTGCTCGCCGCGCGTTCACGGGCGAACTTGTCTGCGATGCTCGCGGACGGGGTGGAGGAAGAGGGAGTCAGCTGGAAGCAAGGATTGGATTATCGCCCGGGTTCGCGAGCTGGGCGGACGCGTTGTCCGTTGACGCGAGGAACACGTGCGCGAGACGTCGGCCATCGCCGACGATTGGTCGACGGGCGGGGCCGGATCTCGCGATCCTCACCAGGGGTCGAATGAACGCGCAACCCTTCGACCGAGTCGAGGGGCTTTCCCCTCCACCGCGTCTTCGTGCTCCTGGCGGCGAAACGAGCAGGAGTACGAAAGTCAACTCGCGCGCGATTCCTCGCTGCCTCCCTCCGCCTAATCGCGAAAGAGAACCACCACGCCGCGGGGTCGAACGGCGCATTATCGAGCGAGGAAGGAAAAGCGCTTGCGAGAGAGAAAAAAAGAAAAAAGGTGAGGAAAAACTTTATTTTACCATAAAATCGTATTTTCTTCTGCACTCACGACGAAGAAGCGTGTAATGGAAATAAGAAAAATATGATTGCGTTAACAATTGTAAGAAATAATAGGCTTCAACAAAGTTAAAATTAAATTAAAAAGAAAAACGCTACACTGATTTTTGCGCACGAACTATTGTTCTTTTTAATTTAAATTGAAAAATGTATTTAATTGAGCACATGAAAAAATACGAGAAAAGATGGAATATTCGCGGTTGAAACTTTTTTGTCAAAAGAGAACAAAAAGAAAATGAGTTTTCGTTACGAGGTAATCGACTTCGATAGGTCGATTTCAGCAAGGATAACGAAGATCTCAGACCTCATTGGAATATAACATTTCTGTTATCGTGCGTTGGAAGTGACCAAGTGGCATCTGGTCGTTTCTCACGGCGCCGGTTGCGACGTTACACAAGACGAGCGTAATGGCGCATTAATTCGGTATTCTCTGAATATTTTATTTATTATTTCCCTCGGAAATCAATGATCGTCGTCATCTCGACCGTACGCGATCAGACAATCGTTTTATGTCTATTTATGCCGCGACGTTTGTGCGAACTCGCGGGCTCTTTTCAAGAGCGCATGAGAAGCGAGACACGGTCATACATTTGTGAGAAGCTGAAATTCATATTTAATGCGCGTCTCTATACTTGAAGAATGTCTTTATTATTTCAACTTCGACGAAGTCTTTCGCGAGACCAGAGGGTAGTTTTCAAAGACTGTGTGCTTGTGCGCGAAAACAATTCAAATTAGAAGTGTTGAAAGACTTATTTTACCGACGCTATTGCGTCTTTTGTTGTTTCACGGACTGTTTGTCGATTCTCAAAATAATCTCAGGCGACAACCACTTCGGTGAAAAATTTCTTCGAGATCGAGTTAGCGGCGACGGAATCGAGTGCGCGAGGAGCTCTCTTTCTCCCGTTAATTTCAACGCGCGGAGAGAAAGGCGGGTCTGCGTTTGATGCCGCGGCAGAAGAGGATCCGCAGATCTCCTCGAGTGCCTCTCCTCGATGTGGTGGCGGGAGCAGAAAATCGCGCTGAAGTGGTAACGGTCGGGCTAATGGCTCGGAGACGATATTTTGTTAAACAAGGAAACCTTTTACCTCCACCCCTGTCTCCTCCGAGATATATCGCCGCGCGGGAAGACGCTTGACGCCAGGGACGCTGCGTGTCATCTCCAACTACCGATCGTGCGGTAAATAAAATCCAAATCTTTAGCACGTGTGCAAGTACCTGTCAAACAAACTATTTCCAATATACAAACGTCTTTTAAATAGGTTTATGCAATTTTCATATCGTGAGTTTTATGGTTTCTAAAAAAAAATTGAAAAAAAGATTGCTGGGCTTTTTTTTCACAAATTTCATAGATTTGTTAATTTTATAATTCGGGAAAAAAGTTCTTCACACGCGTGAACAAATTTTTTATCAATTTATATACGTATGATTGAATATTGTACAATCATATATGATTTTAGATAATTAAATGTCGAATTTGTCCGCGTATAAAAAACCTTTCTCGGGAATTTTCAGAATACACGCGTTTTGGTTTTACAGAAAATACTTTGTCACATCAAGGATGTTGTAATACTTACATACATGTTTCTCTCTCTCTCATTATCATACATTTATTAAGACATTGTTGATTGAAACAAATTTGTTTTCTGTAAAAATTTTCAAGTGACACGGGCCGTCGTTTTTTATCCGTTTCGATTCTATGGAAACGCTAAAAGCGGCCCTGCACCGTCACTCGAGTTGTCTTGTCACCAGAAAAAGAACGAACGAGCCCGAAGTGCGAACCGCCGACCGCCATGACAAGGTTGTCACCTGCGGTTTCTCACGGTTGTTCGCCCACGCATATAACTCTCCATTCTCGCGAATTCCTTCGATCCGCCCCTATCTCTCACTCGAATCTTTTCACACTTTTGCTCCCTCGTCGGAAGTCGATAAGTGTGATATCGGCTAGCGGCACTCGACGGAGTGCCCGGTAGTTTTTCTTGCAAACAAGAGAGAGAGAAAGGTTTCAACTTTCTAATATGTGATTTAACGCTTCTAATATCCTTGAAAAACAAAATTATATTAAAAGTTGTTGACTTTTTTCACTTTCGTTCATTCTGCTCTTTTAGTTTTGTAGTTTTTTAAGTGAATTTAAGATAAAGAAAATATGTTGGAAATGTTAGCAAACATCATAACGTTACTGGTGTTACAGGATCGCTTATTGATTGAATTCTTATTAGAAATATTTCTTGATATTAATCAGAATCCAATTAATGTGTATTCCAGTATAAATCCAGACACTTAAACGAACTGTTTTCTATTTTTTTAACAGAATAAAATGTCGTATATTTTTTTACGTAAGATTAACAACTTGTTACGTTTGTTTTAATTGTGTCTAAAAATATAAAAGTAAAAAACAAAAAAAAAGAGTGGTTCCGGCCGGGATCGAACTGGCGACCTTCTGCGTGTAAAGCAGACGTGATAACCGCTACACTACGGAACCGCGGTTGTAACACTTTCTCTAAACGTCATAAAACGTCAGTACGTCGATATATTAATTAGAATTTAATTAAAATAATTAAAAAAAAATAAACACACACCACTATAAAAAAAATGTGCAACATATATATTCAATTTAAATGAAGATTCAATTTTTAATAATCAATATATATAAATCTCTCGCAATTTGTTTAAAAATATATTAAAGTTGTTCGACGCGAAATATATATATATATATATAATTTAATACTTCCAGTATTACAAAGTAGTGTTTTTGTACTTTTGTAATAACGATAAGATAAAAATAAGTAAACTGTAGAATTATACCTAACGTATTCGCTTCGTTCTTTCACTTGAAACAAACCGGACCGACCGCGAAACCGAAGGATTGCTGCGGCGATCCGTAATCGAGCGGATAAAAGTCGACCAGAGGCAACTGCTGCGGCTTCTTGGTGCGAATTAAGAACACGGTCTTTGCTTTGCCATTTCGCTTCTTGCAATCGTCCACAAGAATCTGCGGTCTGTTGTTGCCGCTGTACGAGAACTCGTCTTCGTTATCACCGAGCAATCGTAGCGAGAGATCGTGACCGCGCGTAGGATCGTCGTTGTTATACCAGGCGACACTGTTGACGCACGTGTACGTAAAGTTCTGATAGGCTTCTTGACTGAGCAGCCGCAGAAAATTCATCTGTACCACTCCGATCGTTTCGTAAGTTATCTGAAAGGCGATCACGATAAGTTCAATGAGACGGTGGAAAGAAATTCATTCGAATTGCGTTGAGAATTTTACGTACACGAGCTTTGCGACAATCTATTAGTTTAAGGAAAAAGAATATAATTTAATAGTCAATTGCGTTTATATCTTACTCTAAATCCTCCGCGTAAACGTGAATACCAGTCGCTCTTATCATTCTCTTTTTTCCACGGTACGTTCGGCATCTTGCTACTGTGACTATCGGGAAAGACGCACGTTTCGCCTTTGTTCGTGATATTGCAGTATACATAGATAGCGTCGTCAGGCATACCTAAATTTGGGTCAATCCAGTACCAGTCTGCAAAAAAAAAAAAAAAACAATAAATTTTTATAAATATATATTAATTCCACGTGAAACGTTATAGAGACGAAAGATAAGATATCTTACCATCTTTGAAGTCAGGATGACCGTAAAACAAATCTTTGCACGTTCTTGCTGGATTGTCTCTCGTACCAGTAGGTCTTAACTGTCGATTCAGCTGTTGCTGCATGGTAAAAATTGACTTGTACATGTCTATGTACTTCATATCCACATCCTCATTATTCCTAAATGAACGAATAATATTTTATAAAGACCTGATCTTATAGAATTGCGAATCTAACATGTAAACGGAGTGATAATATTAATTGTGTGACAGAGTCTTTGTAGATTTCTGCTACAAATCGAACTGTTGAAGACGCTTACGTATTTCCTGAGCGTCTTCTTCTCGTCGACTCATCTTCTTGAAACGGCGGTAGTATTCCTCTGAGATCAAGCTGATCTATTGTTAGACCAGGCACTCCCGGTGGACCCGGCGGACCTGGTAGACCAGTGTCACCCTTCCTTCCATCATTCCCAGTGTTTCCTTTGAGCCCAGGCGGTCCTGGTGGTCCAGACGCACCAGCAGGTCCATCTTCTCCTTTGAATCCGACTGGGCCTGGAGGTCCAGGGTTACCTTTAAGTCCTTCTACTCCAGGGAGGCCGCGTTCACCTTTCTGTCCTTTCTCTCCTTGATCACCCTTGATCCCGGCATGTCCTAATTCACCTCGGTGTCCTTTGGCGCCTCTGCGACCCTTGTCGCCTTTCAGACCTTTCGGACCGATCGGTCCGATTGATCCAGGAGCACCATCAGCGCCCGGTTTGCCCGGAGAGCCACTTTCTCCAGCTACCCCCGGTAAACCTTTTTCTCCTGGTGGACCGAGCATACCGGGCGGACCCGGCGGACCACTGAGTCCTTGAAGTCCCGGAAGTCCAGGTAAACCCAGATCTCCTTTGTCTCCTGGCAAGCCTGTGTTACCTTGTTGACCCGCTAAACCTTCTGGACCCTAAAAATAAAGAGTTTCTATGTGAATAACTGTGAACGGATAATAGTTTTGTTTTTTAACGCGGTGAATTAAATTTCTCATACCGGTTTTCCAGGTAGGCCAGGCAATCCTTCTTTGCCAGATGGTCCAACTTCACCTGGTATTCCTGGATCACCTGCTGGTCCATCCTCGCCATCTTTTCCTGGTTCACCTTTTGCGCCCATTAAACCGGGTTCTCCTGGTAGGCCGGGAAAGCCAGGCAGTCCAATATCACCTTTTGGACCTTCGGGGCCAAGTAATCCTCGTGGTCCCGACGGTCCACTAGGTCCTTCTTTGCCTTCTTCTCCTTTCGCTCCCGGAAAGCCTCTTTCTCCCTTTAATCAAATTTATATAAATTAAATATAAAATTTAATTGTGCAATATAATAGTATATTTTAATATGATCAATCTGTTTATTATAAAGTATAAAGTATCCTACCTGTTTACCCTCCATTCCTGGTTTTCCAACTGATCCTGGCATTCCGCTGTCACCTTTTTCACCTTGACGGCCCTCTGGGCCTGGTGGACCTTCCGCACCCTTGACACCTCTCGGTCCTCTCGGACCACGTTCTCCTGGAATACCTGGTGGCCCTACGGGCCCAATTGTTCCAGGATCTCCAACTTCGCCTTTTTCACCTGATAAACCTGGCAAACCAGTTAATCCAATAGGTCCAGCCGGTCCAGTTGCTCCGACAGGACCGTCTTCACCTTTTGGTCCTCGTAGTCCAATCTCGCCTTGTGATCCTTTCTCTCCAGGAGGACCAGTTAGGCCAGGTTCGCCACGTGGTCCTTGTATTCCTTGTGGACCCGGAGGACCCTGTATAATAGTTACGAGATTGAAAAATTTGTATGAAAATCTTGTTTATACGTCTAGACAGAGATTACATGATTAATTAATTAATTAATTGTATATACTATTTCTCCATGAGACCCCTTGAATCCTTTCTCGCCTGGTGGACCAATGTTTCCTTTATCGCCATCCTCTCCTGGAATTCCAATTGGTCCTGGCGGACCGGGTAAGCCCCGTTGTCCGGATAGACCATCGCGACCTGTGGGCCCAGGTAATCCAGGCTCACCCTTTTAATAGCAAATAAAAATTTTGTATCTTTTTGTTTGACATTAGTTTAAAATACATATATAGTCTTTTCGCCAAAAACAAAATCGAAATTACAATTAATTCTTTTTATTTACTTTGTCTCCTTTAAATCCAATTGATCCCTTCTTTCCTTTGAATCCTTGCTTTCCTTCTGGGCCCTGTGGTCCATCTTTTCCAGATTCACCTTGAGAACCTTTATCGCCAGATGGTCCTTGAATTCCAGGAGGTCCCATCTCTCCTTTCAAGCCGGGCAGTCCCTAAAATAATAAATGTGTATTATTAATAAAAATTATACAGGCGTACTAGCGTGCGTATAACTTAAATGTTTTCTAAATGTAACTAACTGGTAAACCGTTTAGTCCTCTTTCGCCTGGAAATCCTGGTAATCCGTTAGGACCGGGTAATCCTTTAGATCCCATTAAACCAGGTGGACCTTGTGGTCCATCTTTTCCTTGTTCACCTGAAGGACCAACTTCTCCCGGAAGCCCTGGACTACCTGGTGCTCCAGGTTCACCTGGTGGACCAGGTTCTCCGACTGGTCCCTGAGGACCGATGACACCAGGTATCCCTGAAAGTCCCGGAGGTCCGGATTCTCCAATTGAACCGCGTTCACCAGGTGGTCCAGGTATTCCGTCTTTACCATCAAGACCCGGTAAACCCGGTGGTCCTTTAAATCCTCGAGGACCTTCAAGACCAGGCGGGCCGACTTCGCCCACTGGTCCAGGAGGTCCTGGTTGACCAGTATCACCTTTTGGTCCTGGTAACCCTTCCGCACCTCTTCTACCACGAGTACCTCTAAATCCCTATTTAACATGTAAATTAATTAAAATTTTCGATTTATAACGTATAAAATATAATGATAATACGTTAAATATTAGTTTAAATAAATGTAACTTGAAAACATATTAGTAGCACATGTAATTTAAGAAGTTTTATACATAAAGTCATTACTCTTGGACCTGTTCCGCCACGTTCTCCTTGCAATCCGTTATTTCCCTTAAAAAACAATAAATAAAAATTTTATAAACTTGTTTATGAAACAATTTAGTATCAAAAACGTCAAAGTTTGTCAATAAATTACTCTGTCTCCTTTTTCGCCACCAAGACCTTGTAAACCTATTTGTCCTTTGTTTCCTTTTTCTCCAGAATTTCCGGGAAATCCAGCATATCCCGGCACGCCTAATTTTCCTTTTTCTCCCGGTGGACCAGAAGGCCCTGTTTCACCACGAGGACCGTCGTTGCCTTTTGGTCCTTCCAATCCTTCGAGACCTGGAATTCCTTGTGGTCCCGATGCTCCAGGATCTCCTTTCATTCCAGCTTCACCTTTTTCACCCTCCAATCCTTTTTCGCCCTTTTCGCCACGTTCTCCTTGTGGTCCACGCTGTCCCTCGTCACCTTTTGTACCCCGCACACCTGGAAAGCCTATTGGTCCTTGTGGGCCCTGCGGTCCTTGCTCACCCTTCATCCCAGGAATGCCGGCATTTCCCGGGAGACCAGGAGAACCGTCAGCACCCGCGAGGCCAGGAATTCCTGGTTTTCCTTGTGGGCCCTTTTAATAAAATATATAAGTAATGTATCAATTTAAAAGCACTTGCAAATTACAAACAAATACGTAATTTTAAATATTTTATTTTCTGAACACGTTACAAATTAGATTTTTAAACAATAAAACAAAACTTCTAATTAGAAAATCAGCGAATTATTTAATATAAAAAACTTACTACTAAACCAATTGGTCCTGGAGGACCTTGAGGCCCAGGTGGTCCTATTGGACCTGAAGGACCTGGTTGTCCCGGTGGACCAGATGGACCAAGTGGTCCAGCGTTGCCTTTAGCACCGGGCGGACCTTCATTTCCAGGAATACCAGGATTGCCCGGCAATCCGGGAAATCCTCTTGGCCCAATGAACCCTCTCGGACCCTATACATTAAAATTGTTTTTCTGTCTTTAAGATTTCTCTTAGAAATTTCCTACTTTTTAAAAATTCGTTTATGTTCATAGAAAATATTTTACCATTTCACCAGGCAAGCCTGGTAAACCGGGAGGACCATCTTCACCCTGCATCCCATCATGACCCTGTAAACCCGGCTCTCCGGGTGTACCTGTAGCTCCCCGTTCACCTTTATCGCCAGGAAGACCTGGCAATCCTATTGGTCCTTGCTCGCCCTTCGTTCCTGGCGGTCCACTGGGACCACGTTCGCCATCTCTACCGGGACGACCTCTTCTGCCTTCTCTCCCAGGACTGCCAGGACTTCCTGTAAAAAATCCTTTGTTTAATTTCAAAAATTAAAATATGAATTTGTCTAAACGCATATTTCAGCGATTTTAGAGCGTCAATTTTCCACGGAATTCAAACGTATGTGCCATTCTACCTATTTCCCCTCTGGGTCCGGGTTCACCGATATCACCGGGTTCTCCCTTCTGACCCTGAGGTCCTGGCAGTCCCTCCGGTCCTGGAACGCCCGTAAGACCCATCGGACCGTCTATACCTCTCATCGAGAGCGCATACTGCGACTGTATGTGCCTCAGCATTTCCGCCAGCGAGTCCGGTCCCTTTTCGTTTCCATGTTCCCTTAACGAGGGTATCACAAAAACGTTGCCCGGTGGACCGGCTATACCTTGCAACCCGGCCAAACCGTCTCTACCGGGTTCGCCCTTTTTACCCGGAGGTCCGAGTACTCCCGGTGGCCCGGGGAATCCACGAGGTCCCGGCGGGCCTCGGGCGTTGTAGTGTTGGTTTTGCGTTGTAGAAGTACGCGCGTGTTCTTCGTCGTAAGGTTCAGTCGTTGATTCCGCGTTGTTTGCATTTGTTGTCGTTTCCGTTTCGTTAGGCATCTAAAAGCATTGAACGTTTATCTAACTTTGAAAAAGTAAATAAAATGTATTTTCTTTCAATATTCTTAGAAGCGTTTAATATAACAATGACAATAAACCACATATATTTTGTTGAATTTCATTTCTTCTTACAAGAGTTTCCACAGTAGAACCGTGAGACGGAAGGAACTCTTCGCTATCGTTTTCGTCTAAATCTGTTTCATTCTCTTCCTCGTAATCGTTCGCGCTTGAGGAAGAATTGTAATTCAGACTATGATGTGATCGACGTTCACAGTCGGGCGCGTGTGCCGTGCAGATTTCGTAAGCAGCGTCCGGATTGGGAGCAATCTTCAGCGTCTCGAGACCTTCCTAAACGGGTATCCGACGATAAATAATGAAATTAATTCTTAAATAATTATGCAGTACTGTTTAAATTCTTTTTAAGTAAAAAAATCTTATATAAAGAAAATAGTATGAATAATATCACTTCTAGATTTGCTTACGAAACTGAAGAAACTACTATGGTGCCCTATCATAACGAAGCCGGTGATTTTGTCCTCCTCGCGTCTTCGCAGCTCCTTCGTGAGCAATCTGTCGCAATCAGCGACAATCGTAACGGAGTCGCCCTTGATGCTTACGCCCAATCGATGCCATTCTCCGTCGGAGACGTCGACGTCGAAGGAGATCGGCTCATCCTTACCGCGAATTGAATTCGTGCTGCTGTAAAGCAGAGTAATTTCGCGCCCCAGCGAAAGGGTCAGCTGCTGCTTGCCGTTGACGTTGTAAATACTAAAAAGCATCGATACGGCGGTACCTAGTCGCACAGATGTAAATGAAAATTAAAAATCATCGTATTGCAAAAGACGTTTGACAACTTCTCGCAACTGTATCGACTCACCGGCCTTTAGCTTGGCGACAGCCAGGACAGAGAAATCTCTTGGTATACCGGTCGGAAATATTTTATTGACAGGAACCATCAAGATCGCGGTATTTTCAACTCTGTAGGCGGTCTCGTTGTTGTTCCTGCAACGACTCTGCGTCGGTGTCACTCCCGAAATTTCCGCCCTCGTAATCGTCGCCTCGATCAAATCCACCGCCACATTGTTCGCTGAAATAAAATTGCAAGTTAAATTTGTAACAAAAAAAATCGCTTTTCCTTCCGACAAACGACCAGCTCAAGCGTATAGGATGTAAAAATAGAAACGAATAAACACGATCAGCTCAACGAACGACTAGAAACCCAGTAACCCATGAACTCGCCAGTCATAAATTAAATCGTTTTAGTCGGGTGTCCGGACTCAATTCAAGAAGACATTGTCGGCGTGTGCGCGCGACATGCAACTTTGCATGCGAGACGCACACGCGCGCGTGTCTTAATTAGCGCAATAGAGATGAGTTAGAAACACATCAATAACCCCGCGTGTCATTCAAGAGAAATTGAGGCTTTCTATCCCAAGTATTTGAAAAACACAATTGAGCAACAACTTTCCTCCTCACAAATAAATTTTCTAAACGTTTATATCTTATCTTCTTATAAAAGAACGTAATTGCATCAAACGTACAAATGAGAAAATTAAATCGCAATTTTTAAACTATATAAAAATGAATACAAAATTATTTTCTCGATTCGCAAAAAGAAGACATCACTAGTAAAATCAAAATTACTATTTTGTTTCGCCGCTTGTGTCGAAACAGCAGGACGCACATTAAAGACGGAGACAGTTAATATATTTACAAACAATCTAAGAAGATAAAGGACAGCAAATAAGATACGCGCGTGTGTAGGGCAGACAAGTAGAAAAAAACGAAAACAGATTTCGAAAACATCGCAGAAACGTAACGGAGAATATTTGAAACATTCTAAATTTCTCGAGATAAAAAATTGGACAAATTTATTCTCCGCAACTTCACTTGCCTGCGTCTTGTAGCGCGGCATCCGCAGCCGCGAGTCGAAAACCAAGGGCGATCAGCATCAGAGGTAACGAAACGTGAATGGGAAAAGTGATCCGCGAGGATCGTAACGTCCTCCATCGTCCTGGCGCGTGGCTTCGCATGTTATCTTCCTGGTGTCAGAACATACTTCCTTCAATATCCAAAGTCCTTTACATACACACACACAGGACGTACTGACGTGCTCGAAGCAAGTTCCTGTGTTACAGCGTTCGCCTCGGTGACGTAAAGACACTTTTCGATTGTCGGTCCGTTTCTTTCTCGCTCTCTGGTGCTCACTCCCTTCTATTCTTCTTCTGGTTTTTTTCTATTTTTCTTCTTTTGCAGCGTCCCAACATCTCGACGATTATATTTTAAAGAAATTGATAGTTTTCTTTTTTTTTTTAATTACAAATTAGTGTAATATCTTCTTTTTATCTTCTTTTTTGCCAGAGACTCTCTCCCTTATTCTGACCGTCCCTCTCTCAGCCTACTTTCCTCCTTCTGCGATGCAAGTGCACCACGCGTATGCGTGCAACTGTCGCTCGGATGACGTACGCACATTCCGCACATGTGCTTTTTAATGACAGTTCCATGTCCCTTCTATTGACACTGATTCGCGTAACACACATGTCGAATAGTTCGCAAGGTGCAGTCGTCGTGTTAACCCCTGCTTTCTTAGTAACCACCACTGACCGTGTCGCTGATGACTAGTTAAAAAACAAAATAAGTGAATTACAAAGAAATCCACAAAGTCGCTAGACTTGAAACTTTGCAAATAGATTTTTTACCAATATCTTTTTTAATTTCTCCTTAAATATGTATATTAAATAAACGCAATATGTATTAAAAAATTTGTAACAACGTTCATAAATTACTTCAAAGATTGCAAATTTAACTTTTGTCCGCATTTCATTATAATTTTGCAAAATTCCTTTTTCTGCGGTCATTGTTTTGTAATTTGCATGTGTTTAAGAAACACGTTAGAGCGTCACGAGAGGAAGACATGTGAAGTCACTGACCGCAGAGTAGCATATTAGTTATATGTGAACTTTGACATCTCACATCCTCATTGATTGTAATGCCTGCGATTACAATCTCGATATCTCTTTCTCTTTCCTATGCGCGTCAATAAATTTTTTGCGATTCCTACGAGGATGCATCACCGACAATATAACTTTCTTGTAACAAAAATTGGTAATAATTGAAATTATTTGTTTATCGTTGTTGAACATATTGCAGAGCGCTGTTACGCGTTCGTTCCGTTGAACATTCTGCAAAAATATTATACCGCATTATTCGCAAGGTGCGTTTATCATTAGAACAAAGTTTATACACGAATATACTTACCGTAGAAAATTTATTTCGAATAAAAAATAATCGATACGCTGGTTATCAGATGTGTAAAGTGTTTAGAATTTTTCTCTGTTGGGCATAAATTTATATATACTACACCGTTGCATTTTAATATCCAATACAAAACGTGACGACTTCCTGGACTTTCTGGACGTGGAGATTTCCTGGAGACTTTAACGTTCTTTTACATTTTTACATTTCTCTAGACCTCGTGTCTTTCTATTGGATATATAGTCGCGCGACTTCAGAGACGCACTTGTCCACATTACGCATGCGCACAAGAACGCACGTGGGTTTTGTGGAGTGTTGTTGTCCGTTCGCCGTGACGTGCTTTTGTTTAAAAGGTGCGATAAAGTAGTGTTTAAAGAGTGAAAAAAAGCACGAAAAAAATTAACAATGACAAATAAGAAGAAAGTGAAGGCGTACGTGAAGAAAAAACACACGCCAGAGAGTAAAATAATCGAGCAACTGCGGTCCAAGTACAACACGGTAGTTATAACCTCAATAATACAATGCAACCAGACTAGAGACACGTTAGATATCCGTATAAAATAAATTTCCCTTTTTCCTCGTATAATAAATTAATTTTTACTATTTGCAATATGTGATTGCAGATAGATGTCACGAAAACGATAAAGTTCAGCGACCTGCCCTTGTCGAGGAACACTCTCAAGGGCCTGACGGAAAACAACTACGTCGAGATGACGGACATTCAGAGACAGAGCATCGGCTTGGCTCTGCAGGGCAACGATATTTTGGGAGCCGCGAAGACCGGGAGCGGCAAGACGTTAGCTTTTCTAATTCCGGTGTGTTTCATCACAACGATCTCTTTTTTCCTATTGTTTTATCGCGCGTATTTCTGCGATTAATTTGTATAAATTACTCTCTCATCAGGTCTTGGAAGGTTTGTACTGCAAGCAATGGACGAGGTTGGACAGTCTGGGCGCGTTGATCATCACGCCAACCAGAGAGTTGGCGTATCAGATATACGAGACGTTGCGAAAGGTAGGTCGATATCACGACATCTCGGCGGGTCTGATCATAGGAGGGAAGGACTTGAAGTTCGAAAGGAAGCGCATGGATCAGTGCAACGTGGTCATATGCACGCCGGGACGTTTGCTTCAGCATATGGACGAAAACCCGCTGTTTGATTGTGTAAATATGCAGGTAAGTTTGTTGGCATCTTCTTCCATACATTAGCCAGATTGTGTATTTTTGATTACAAAGAATCGAGTGTTATTTCTTTTTTTCTAGATACTGGTGTTAGACGAAGCGGATCGTTGCTTGGATATGGGTTTTGAGAAGACCATGAATTCGATTATTGAGAACTTGCCGCCCGAGAGACAGACGTTGCTCTTTTCAGCGACCCAAACGAAGTACGTGTCAAATGATCGCTGTGTAAAATTGCGATTTTCTATCAACATTATTAAATCACGCGTGTAATTCTCGTCAGATCGGTGAAGGATTTAGCTAGATTGAGCCTGAAAGACCCGCTGTACGTGTCCGTTCACGAGCACTCGACCCACACAACGCCGGAAAGTCTGCAACAGAGTTACGTCGTGTGCGCCTTGGAAGACAAAATGGCGATGCTCTGGTCCTTCATACGAAATCACTTGAAGCAGAAGATTATCGTGTTCTTTTCCAGCTGCAAACAGGTAACATTGTCGTTTGATTTGCAAAAATCCGGTTGTTCCGCAGATCAGAGGTGCAAGCGAAAAATCAATTCCAGGTAAAATACATGTACGAGGCGTTTTGCCGACTGCGTCCCGGTGTCAGCTTGTTGGCTCTTTACGGCACGCTTCATCAGATGAGACGGATGAACATCTACGAGTCATTCTGCAAGAAGCAACATGCCGTTCTGTTCGCCACCGATATTGCCGCTCGTGGATTGGGTAATTGAATCCTACTGTCAGTTGAAACTGATTTTTTTTCTTTATCACGTTAAAAATCGTGTAAACCTGATGTGTTTTCTCATAGATTTTCCCGCTGTAAATTGGGTGGTCCAAATGGATTGTCCCGAGGACGTCAATGCGTACATACACAGAGCAGGCAGAACCGCCAGGTTTAAAAGCGGCGGCGAGTCTCTCCTGGTCTTGCTATCGTCCGAAGTGGCGCTGATCGAACAACTCGAACAACGTAAAATCCCGATAAACATGATAAAGTACGATATCCCATGCGTGTGTGTTATTCTTTAACATATATTTGCGTTTTATCACTTGTCAAACTCTTTATTTAGGATAAATCCAGCCAAACTGCAATCGCCGCATCGCAAACTGGAAGCCTTGCTCGCGCGAGACGTTGCCCTGAAAGAATCGGCTCAGCGAGCCTTCGTGGCGTATGTCAAATCGGTGTTCTTGATGAAAGATAAACAGATCTTCAATGTACACGCATTGAACACGGACGCGTACGCCAAGTAAGTCGTCAAGAAAGTGAATAGTTTTGCTTATATTTGAATGTTCTTTTAAATGTAGAAATTCTCACAGGTCGTTAGGTTTGGCCATTCCTCCGAGAATACGATTCTTGCAAAGAATGCAGAAGAAAATGTCAGCCGATGGCAAGACCAAAGAGATGAGTGAAGATTCGAAAGGTGCGTCAGATGACAGCGAAGAAGAAGATGATAGCGGAAACATTTCTGACGCGAGCAATATCTCCGACCCTAAAAGTAGCGAGCAGAAAAAAATGGCTAAGGACACTGCCGCACTTCAGTTTGGTAAGCGAGTTACTCTTTTGTGTTATCCTTGAAGAAACAACCAAGTTTAATTATTTTCATCCGATTGTTTTAGACGACAGCGACGATGAGGAGATATTGACCATAAAAAGGAAGAATATAGATCTCGACGAGATACCGGTGATAGAAAACAACGAAGACGATAAGCCAAAGAAGAAGAAGCCTCTTACAAAAGTCGCACTAGCCAAGAAGATTCTCAAGAAGAAAATTGTGCCTAACAAGAAGATCGTGTTTGATGACGAAGGACAGGTAAGAATTTATGTAATTAACAAATAACACACACATAAGATTGAATCAACACATGACTAGATCGGAACAAAACCTCGAACTCGGTTAAATGAAATTTGTTTGCGAACAATCAAATTTTATTTTCTTCAAAAGTTTCTCTCGATCAGTTATTTAACTTCGCTTAAAATATTACAAATTAGATACCTCTGAAAAAACACTTTATGTTGTTAAAGGAAATACTCGATCCCGCCAAAACGAAAATGTCCGAACTGGCTCGAGAATATGAAAACGAGATCGAGTCCGGTATCGATATCGAAAAGGCCAAACAAATCATGCGCGAGGAGGACAAGTTTGATAAGCAAAGATTCAGGGATAAGATCAAGGCGAAACACAAGGAAGAAAAGAGGAAACTGAAGGCTGCTAAGAAGGCGGAGACAAACGAAGAGGAGAAGGATGAGGCAGAAATGGAAGATGCAGATGATGAAGAAATGAAAGATGAAGGTGATGATGATGTCAGCGAAGATGAATCGAGCGAAGGTCCGGATCTCTCGTGGCTGCCCGATCCGGATAAGATATACAGCAAGCAACAAAATACAGAAGAAGAAGAATCATCGTTCAACGAGTCCGAAGAAACAGAAGAATCTGAAGAAGAAAGTGAAGTCCACAGGTAAAGGCCACGTCGCTTACGTCGCGAAAGCAAAATTATTTTAATTCGAACAAATTAAATCTTTGTAATTGCTATCTTTCACAGACCACCCAAGAGGAAACTGATAACACAGGAAGAGCACAAGCGAAGAAGAAAGAAGCAGAAAACACTGGACGACAACACTCCCGACTTACAGACTGACGAGCAATTGGCCTTGCAATTGTTGCAGAGTTAAAATCCAAAATGTCTTTAGAAATGCAAATTTGTAATTTTTTTTATTTATGAACGAGCAGCGTAAATTTTACGCAATATGTACACGTCACAACATAACAATTACCTTAGAAGAATAAAGTGTAATGTTACATTGTTGTAAAGAATTTCAATTGAACTAGTTAAAATTGTTCTACATATACGGTACATATATATACGTGAACGAATATTTTTGTCGGTTTAATAAATTATAACTTTTGCGCGAATATTTATTATCAAGATAACAACACATCTCGCATTTCCTTACGAATTATATTCTCACTACTTATCACTGAACCGTTCTATACCGGAGTGTTTATTCCAATGTTGAATTTTGAAGGAATTTTATTTTTAACATTCTTTCATTGTCTCGCTTTCAATTAAGTTTTCCAACATCGGAGCAAACATTTTCCTCTCTATTTTGTAACTTGTAACGCTTTCGTCTCGCGCAAACATTTCGCGTAATAACAAAATTGTTACAAAACAAAGCCGCGGCATAGAGTTCATTTCACTGCTTAAATCTCGGAGAATATTACATTTGAAATTGCTTATACATGAACTGCTCTCTACTTAAAATCCGTGTAATATTTCTTTGTACACTGTATGCTTTACAAAATTTCGATTATTATTCAAGATTGCTAGAATCTTACGGAGCAAATCGAAGCTATGATTAAGAGAGTCGGTCAAAATACTCAAATATGTTTCCGTAATTCAGTTTTGTTCGAAAAGAAACATTCTCGAATTCGCACACATTTTCTCATTATCGCGCCTTGTCGTTTTAATTGAAACGGTGTAGCGTAGCGTTTTTTTTTTTTTTTTTTTTCATTATAATTACATTTTATAATATCTTACTAGAAATCACACACAAGATTCTCGCGGTATCTCGCGTACATCTAAGATTCGTCGCTCTTTGAGAAGACCACTGCTACAAGCAACTTTGGCTAAAATAAAAATCTTCAGTCTTTTTTTTTTTTTTTTTTAAGCGGTCGCGATTTTGATGTTTTTCAAGATAGTGTCTATCACATCTCTGCTCGTCGCGGTGCCACCGAGATCGGCAGTGTGCACACCCTGATTGAGGGTTTTGTTGATCGCGTTTTGAATGATGATGGCGTGATGCTTTTGGCCGACGTGACGCAGCATATCCACCGCCGCGTTCAGCATCGCGATAGGATTCGCGACGTTCTTGCCGGCGATTGAGGTGCCGGTGTTGCGGGTGCCAGGCTCGAAGACCGTGTAATGATCGCCGTAGTTCTTGCCGGCGAGAAGACCGGCACCACCCAGCAGTCCGCACACCACGTTCGACACGATGGCGCCGTATAAATTGGTGGTTAGCATAATGTCGAACTGATGCGGATTCGACACAAGTTGCATGCAGGTGTTGTCGATAATCATGTCATTGTGAATAATTTCCGGGTAATCCTTTGCGACTTGCCGCGAGGTTTCCAGAAACAGTCCGTCGGACAGTTTCATGATGTTGGCCTTGTGAACCGTCGTGACCTTCTTCCGTCCGTTTCTCTTCGCGTATTCAAACGCGAAGCGAGCCACGCGCTCCGAGTTGGAGCTGGTAATTACCTTCATGCTCTCAACAACACCGCTGACGCTCTCGTGTTCCAACATGGAATACTCGCCCTCAGTGTTCTGTCTCACGATTACAATGTCGATGTTCTTCTGACGGGAATTAACTCCCTGATAGGATACACAGTGCAGAACATTCACATACAGATCCAGTTCGTTTCTCAGAGCGACGTTACGAGAAATGACACCCGCCTCTGTGCTGCGAGTTTCTATGTTTCCTTTCAACGCCACTCCGTTTCTACGTATTGACGTGATCGCGTAATCCAAGTCAACGTTGTCATCCGCATTGGGGTCGATTTCCACGTCCTCAAAGTCTACAGGCACTCCAGCATACTTGAACACCTAAAGCAATTAACTTTATAATATTGTATGAAATACATAAGTGATATACTTTCTGTTTCTGATTTTATATTGAAAAAAGCTACACAAGGATGTATATTCACAAACCTCCTTGACATAACCCATCAACTCTGGCCCGATACCAGCACCGGGTAGAAGAGTGACTGTGTGTCGTCCACCGTAGTGGGCCTTCGGTATGGGCATCACCTTCTTAATGGTGGGAGTTTTGTGCTGAATGTCGAAACCCGACAGAGATGCGCAACGATGACTCTGGAGCACAACGGACTTCGGTTTCAAATACTTCAAGATCGAGCGGGCAGCCATCTCTCTCGACTTGTTATTGTGCTGTAAACACGCATCGTCACAGGATCATCAAGTTTAATTCAACTCGGTAAATCACTCACGGTGAGATTTAAAAAACCGCGATTCAAACGTTATTCAATACGTACTATTATTTCGGCGACAGTTCTATTTTGATTACGTCCTCGAAGCACCCGAAGACCTTGCCAACCAGTAACGTATCCAACAAGTATATGTGTGAGTATATATCTATATGTGTGCGCGTACGTTTATACACACGGTGTGTCTACGTGCAAATAAAAATACCGAACAACAAAAATTTATTTGTGAAACAAACCGAACGAACCTTCACAGATCTTTAAGTACTTGTGTTCAACTGATTTTGGCAAAGTAGAAATTTTACGCCGTTACATTTCCGTTCCGTAACAGTCCCCGTGTGCTACATGTTCCCGTCAATCATCAAAAATTCCGGAACGGAATTGAAACGAAATAATTCTGATTGGGGCTTTCCTCCGTCATTTCTAATTCCTATCTCACTTGTATTTCCTTCTCCATTGAAACGCACCTTTTTAAAATCTCTGCCTCGTTCTTTTTATTAACTATTCGCTCCTAGTCATCAGGGATGATATGTACGACAATAAAATATAATGAAATAAAACGCGTTTCAAACTTGTCTTTATCTTCTGTAAAATAAAAAACTTGTATGTGTGCTACGTTTTTTAACCACACCAGAATACAGTAAAACTTCGTGTTACTGCATCTGACAGTCCGCAGTCTGTGCAAAGTGGGACGGAAAAATAAGCACACTGTACATATATTGATATACATTGTACTTTTAATAGATTATCTGCTAAATAAAGAAACAATTATAAAAAAAAACTTGCTCATCTTATTGATTTACCTTCTATACACTCCTCTCTCTTCTTTAAAACTTCTTAAAAATACCGAAAAATATTAAAAAAGGTATCAGGAGAACATAATTAGCAAAGAGGTGGCACAAAGTCTTCGTGCCACCTCTTTAATGATTATGTTCTCCTGATACTTTGTTCCGAAATTTTCCGAATTTTTCGGGATTTTTTGAAATTTTGTATCAGGAGAACATAACTAGCGAGAAAGTGGCACGAGTTTTCAAGTGGGCGTGTCAGTGGGCGGAGAAAGCCCCGCCCACTGACACG